>JAADVW010000337.1:0-35505 GCA_023335875.1 Elongisporangium prolatum
ATCCATTGAAATAGTGCAGAGACGTCTTATTTCCTCCGCAAAAAACACCCCAAACCCTCACCCTACCACCACCTGAGTGGTGCCGTACGTCGTGAGGCTCTGGGCGGCGAGTGTTCACCCACCGGCGGCGGAACCCATCAGGACCGTCAATATTCCACTTCTTCTCGTCCGAGAACATGACATTGGCCCACCAGCGGTCACCGAGGCCGTCATTCTCGCTAGCCCATCGGAGCCGTGCCTTGATGTGGCGAGGCTCGACGGCTGGGGCGGCGCGGATCTTTTTTTACTTCAACTAGGGCACAGAAGCGATGTATCGCTGGATCGTACGAACCCCTGCGTCCAGTTTTAGCTCGTCATGTACCTTTCTCGCGCTGCCATGGCCGGCAGCAACCTTCCGAACAATAAGGTGGCGACTTCGATCGCCCAATTCTTGGGACTCCCGCGCTTTGACGCCTTCACTGTGGTTCCTTGGGCCTTCAAAACGTTGTGGACAACACCGACGGAGCGCCCAACGACTTCGGTAATGCACAGGAGTTTCATATTCCCACTCCGGAGAGCAATAATGGACTTCTTCTCTTCGATCGATAGTTCTGGGCCTCGTGTCATGTTTCGTGATTTGAAAACTCGTTACCTGGTAGGAAATGGATCGCGCGCCAAAACAAACGTATTACAACCGCTCCGGCCAACGTAAAAAGTTTTTTTACGCGCCCAAACATTTATTACGGCCTCTGATTTGTCCCTTGAAACCCTACCGTGTTATGTAAATGTTTGATAATTTTTCGAGACCGCCGAGTTAGAGGCTGATTTTAATGTCTATCGATGTGCCTCATCATTGGCTAAAAAAACTCATTTTTCAGATCAAAAAAGGAGCAAGTGGTCAAACGTTTTCACAAAAAATATACATTTTCACAAACCACTGGCGAGCACTGTATTGAGAGTTTGTCCTACCAGCTTGCGTGTCAGGTCTCAGACTTGCATCTCTTCTGCCAGATGCCTCTTGGCCACAGTCTCATGGACCACGTCAAGGCTCATGGCCTTCAAGGCTTGGCTGCCGCTGAAAGGATCGATGCAACTGGAATAGGTCAAAACGGCATTGATCTCAAGGGGGTTTATTGCTAATTGCGCTTATTCCTCGAGGCTCTTGTTGCGCATGGTGGCGACATCAAAGCCGGGCATGTTGAAAGACGTGGCCAGCTTGTTGACGTCGCGACGCAGCTGCTTGACGCCGTCGTGGACCTCAGCGGCCTTGACAAAGTCCACCAGCTTCTTGCCGCTCGTGGCCTGGATCTCAATGCAGAGCTGCACAGCGCGGTCAAGGAACTCGGCGACCGTGACAAAGTCGGCCTCCTTGAAGCCACGGCTCGTCAGGGCCGGCGTGCCGACGCGCACACCGCCGGGGGTGAGCGCCGAGCGGTCGCCCAGCACCGCGTTCTTGTTGAGCGTGATGCAGACCAGGTCGCACATCTTCTCGAGCTTGGAGCCCGTGACGCCGACCGGGCGCAGGTCCCACAGCATCAGGTGATTCTCAGTGCCGCCCGTGCACATCTTGTAGCCCTTGGCCATGAGCGTCTCGGCCAAGATCTTGGCGTTGGCCTTGACTTGGCGAGCATACTGCTTGAACTCATCAGACATACACTCCTTGAGCTGCGCAGCGATACCGGCGATCTGGTGCTCGTGGGGGCCGCCCTGGAGCGCCGGGAACACCGCGTTGTTCACGCGGGACTCGAAGCCGCGCCCGTCGCGACGGAAGAAGATCATGCCAGCACGAGGACCGCGCAGAGACTTGTGGGTCGTCGTGGTGACAATGTCGCAGTACTCGAACGGGCTGTTGTGTTCGCCCGTGACGACCAGGCCACTGTAGTGGGCCATGTCGCACATGAGCAGCGCGCCGTTGTCGTCGGCGATCTTGCGGAAGCGGGCGTAGTCCCAGTCGCGCGGGTAGGCCGAGCCACCGCAGACAATCATGGCCGGCTTGAACAGCGCGGCCTGGTCGGCGAGCGCATCGAAGTCAATCAATCCGGTCTCGGCGTGCACACGGTAGGGCAGGGATTCGAAGTACACCGAGGTGGCAGACACGGCCTTGCGCGTGTTCTCGGCCTTGGAGTACGTGTAGAAGCCGTGCGTGAGGTGACCTCCACTGGGCAGGTCCAGGCCCATGATACGGTCATGGGGGCGCAACAAAGCCGTGTACACGGCGAAGTTGGCTGGTGAGCCCGAGTAGGGCTGCACATTCACGCCCCATTTGTCGGCGTCCAGGCCGTAGGCCTTGAGTGCGCGCTGCTGGCACAGGATCTCGATCTTGTCGATGACCTCGTTTCCGCCGTAGTAGCGCGCGTTCGGCAGGCCCTCGGCGTACTTGTTGGTCAGACACGAGCCCAGGCAGTCCATCACAGCGCGCGACGTGAAGTTCTCGGACGCAATGAGCTCAAGGCACTTCCACTGGCGGTTCTTCTCATCCTCGATGAGGTTGAAGATCTCGGGGTCCTGCTCTTCGAGCGACGCGTTCTGGTTCTAAGAGAGACACAGAGAAGCATGAGCCACAGCTCCAGAGACACTGACAGACAGCAGAGCTGCACGCACCAGCGGCATCTTGTGATGGAGGGGGAGGGCGACTTGGGGGCGAGGCTTGAAATTCCAAACTAAATGAGCGGCTGGAGATCCGCTCGGTGGTTACCATTTCAGTAGTTTCACCAGAGCCACTGAAGGTTACCGTGTTGCCGCAAGCGCATCGAATACGTCTCGTGTATCCAATCATAGAGGTATATTTGGTTGGGTTTAGATTTGATTATGTGGTAATAGTAGTCGACTGGTTTGAGAGGGTATGGGTTTACATAGGATTTGCACAATCGCTGTGACGCGCTGATCGCCAGTCACGTTGGGGTACGACACCTCTATTTTCTAATAAGACACGTTCCCCAAAATGGCGGCAAGTTCTCGTGGCGAATGGGGCAATTCGAAATGTTGTAAATGTCGAAAACGTCAGAAACCAGGCAAGATCTGCCTCAAATAGAGCGCGGTGTCGGTATGTGGATCATTTCCCCCTGTTCAAGAGAAGATGACGACCGAGATGCAACTCCCGCCGGCTGCGCTGGCCATTCTGCCCAACATTCTGGTTCGTTAGACGCATGATGTCTCTGTTATCGATATAGTGCTGATGCTCTGGTCGCTTGTTGTGCAGTCGGCAATTGGCCAAACGCCAATGGTGCGCATCAACACCATTAGCAAGAAAGCGCACTTGGAGTGCGAGCTGCTGGCCAAGTGCGAGTTCTTCAATGCTGGAGGATCGGTGCGTTGGTCACTACGCCTGTGCTGACAGCCAAATGGCTGTATATGGCGCTGACTGTGAGGAATCGACTGCAGGTGAAAGATCGAATCGCCAAGCGCATGGTTGACGACGCGGAGAAGTCTGGTCGCATTCGACCTGGCGACACGCTCATTGAGCCGACGTCGGGCAACACAGGTGCGCACAACAGCCAGACATGAGTCTAAGAGGTAGAACTAACGCGTATGCATCGCTGGCCAGGCATCGGCCTTGCACTTGCAGCTGCGATCAAGGGCTACCGCTGCATCATCACGCTTCCTGGTAAGAGCTGCTGCTGACTGGTAACCATTGCTTGCAAATGGACTGACTGATTCATACGTATAGAGAAAATGAGCTTGGAAAAAGTGAATATCCTCAAGGCGCTCGGTGCTGAAATCATCCGCACACCCACGGAAGCAGCGTGGGATTCGCCAGAGAGCCACATCGGTATCGCGCGACGTCTGCAGTTGGAGATCCCGAACGCGCACATTCTGGACCAGTACGCAAACCCTTCGAACCCGCTGGCTCACTACGATGGCACTGCTGAAGAGATCTTGGACCAGTGCGACGGCAAGATCGACATGATCGTCATGGGGTGAGTCTGCGCTTCGATCGTGACGCGTGCTCGTGATTGAGAGTTAATCCCGTGCGTGTATGTAGCGTTGGCACGGGTGGTACTATTACAGGTATCGCACGCAAGATCAAAGAGCGTTGCCAAAACGTCATCGTGGTCGGCGTGGACCCTGAAGGCTCAATCTTGGCTCAACCTGAGAGTCTGAACGACAAGAACCGTTTGCAATCGTACAAGGTCGAAGGCATTGGCTACGATTTCATCCCTGACGTGCTGAATCGGTCGCTGGTGGACCGATGGGAGAAGACTAACGACCAGGAAGCGTTCATTATGGCCCGTCGTCTGATCCGTGAAGAAGGGCTGCTCTGTGGAGGCTCGTGCGGATCAGCTATGGCCGCTGCTGTTCGCGCCGCCTCGACACTCAAGCAGGGCCAGCGCTGCGTTGTGCTGCTGCCGGACTCCACGCGCAACTACATGACCAAGTTCCTGAGCGACCAGTGGATGTTCGCCAACCAATACGTGGACAACACAGTGCACACGAGCGACAACTACTTGACGTTCCGCAAGGAGTTGTCGCCCTGGTGGGCGGCCAAGACGGTCTCGGCGTTGGGACTCTCGTCGCCATCCACGGTCTCGCCCTCCATGACGTGCGACAAGGCCATCGAGCTCATGGAAAAGCACGGCTTCGACCAGCTTCCGGTGGTCAAGGACGATGGTGTGCCCTGCGGCGTAGTGACCATCGGTAATCTGCTGTCCCGGATCGCGCTGGGCCGAGCGCACCGCTCCGGTCCCGTGAGCGCTGTGATGTTCTCGAACTTCACGCGGGTGACGAACGACAGCTCGCTGGCCGACCTGGCGCAGATTTTCGACAAGGACTACTTCGCGCTGGTCACAGCGCCTCGCGATGCGCACGAAACGGTCGTCGGTCTCGTCACGCGCATCGACCTGCTCAACTTCATCACCACTTCGTCGTCGTAATCAGATTGCGGTACACTGTACCACTCGCTCATTGCGCTAAAATTCAACACGTGTTCTGGATGTGAAATACTGGTATCACACCTTGTTTTGTGAAATGAGCTGTTCGCATCAACACAAAAGAATACTTGGGCCGGGGGCATTATTAGACAGCCATGGTGGAGCCGAGACGCGTGCTCGTGATGCTGGGTGTGCTGCTGCTGCTGGGCAAGGGCGCACAGGGCGTGCGCAATATACTGGCGCGGCTATTGCTGCGCGGTGACCCAAAGGCCGTAGAGGCAGCCGCAGCGCCGGCCTGGCGGCTCTTCAGCACGCTGCTCAAGGATCTGAGCGACAAGAAAGTCAGCAAGGTGCTGCTCGCCGCCGATTACTGCGTCGTGCACGCCAAAGACAGCGCGGAGACCTACAAGTGCGTCATGGAGTAGCTGTTGTCGCGCTGGTGTATGGATTGCTGATGCTGTGGTTTTGTAGCGTCTTGGTGCCGCCGCGGACGGAGAACACGTACATCCTGGACACGCTCGTGCGCGCCGGCGTGGAGTTTGGCTCTCTGCAGCCGCCGGCGTCTAAGCGGCTGGTCCCACTGCTGA
This sequence comes from Elongisporangium prolatum, assembly GCA_023335875.1. NCBI lineage: Eukaryota > Oomycota > Peronosporomycetes > Pythiales > Pythiaceae > Elongisporangium > Elongisporangium prolatum. The sequence continues at coordinate 5,435 of JAADVW010000337.1, forward strand.
TGACGCTCATCCCGTTCATGTGAGTCTTTGCGTGCAACTGCCTCGGCTTGTAGCCGCTGTCCGCTGACTACACTGTGGCGTTGGTGCAGCTATCTGGGCCTGACGTATCGCATGCTGCGCAAGATGTTTGGTGCTGGAGAAGCCGGTGTGGGCAAGGACGGCAACAAGAAGGGGCTTTTGCGTCGGTCGTCTCGGGAAAAGACCATCACGTTCGATGAGGTCGCTGGCATCGACACTGCGCGTCGTGAGCTCGGTGCGTGATGACTGAGAGCTGTGGCAGAGCGCGCAGACTCTGACGTTTGCTTGCCTTGCCATTCACAGAGGAAGTAGTGGATTTCCTGCGCAATCCTGCGCGCTACGAAGCGATCGGAGCCAAAGTGCCCAAGGGAGTGCTGCTGTGTGGACCCTCGGGCACTGGCAAAACGCTCTTGGCGCGTGCTGTGGCGTCAGAAGCAGGTGCGTTGGCATGCCTTGGTTATCGCTTCCTGTTGGCTGAATGGCTGCTATTCGTGCTCTGCAGGTGTGGCGTTTCTGTTCTGCTCGGCGTCAGACTTTGTGGAGATGCTTGTCGGTCGAGGAGCTGCGCGTGTCCGCGATCTCTTCACGCAGGCGTCGCAGTATCCTCAGTGCATCATCTTTATCGATGAGATCGACGCGCTGGCCAAGGCCCGTGGCGGTTTGAACTCGAACGACGAGCGCGAACAGACGCTGAATCAGTTGCTGACAGAGATGGACGGCTTTGAGGGAAACGCCAACGGCGTGATCGTGATCGCAGCCACGAACCGGCCCGAGGTGCTGGACCCGGCGTTGTGTCGTCCGGGCCGCTTCGATCGCCATGTTTACGTTGGCCTACCAGACAAGAAAGGCCGAGAAGCGATCCTACAGGTGCACACGCGCGGTGTTCGCCTGGGAGAAGACGTGGATCTGAGTGCTATCGCGGAGGAATGCGGCCACTTGGGTCTCCAATCCGGTGCGCAATTGGCGAGCTTAGTGAATGAGTCCGCGCTCTTGGCAGTGCGGCATGGCGACACGAGCGTCAAGCAGTGTCACTTCGAGCTGGCCATGACTCGTGCCTACGAAACGTACTGCAAGAACCTCACGGGCTCGTTTGAACTCGAGATGGATTAGTTGCAGAGAATAAACGGCGCTCTATTGAACCATGTGAGTTTGAGTTCATTATTAGGCAATTGGATATAGACTAATCATGTCTAGCAGTCCAGAGGAGCGGCATAAGCTCTCTGGTCAGCTCTGCGCTGGAGTGAATGGATGATATCGATGCACAACCAGCAGTTGGTTTGTCTACGTCAAGAGAGATGGCACGTCAGACTCCTGATTCCTCTGGACTCATGCGCTGCATCATCTAGCACATCAGAACAAAGAGCTGCCAGATGTGCATTCGGTCGCAAGGAAGATGGGTTCATAAATCACTTTGGTCTAACACAATTCAGTACATGGTCCACCTAAGTGATTGTCAACATGGTGAAAGAGTACTGATTTTAGGATTGCAAGCAAATTTTGACCGGTTTTTGGGATAGAGCGCCCAGATCAGTCGCCAGCTATTCGGTTGCAAGCCTTTGTCCGACCAACCAGCCAGCCACATCCATGGGTCCACGCTTATCCACAACTCAATCGCCATGCGCCTGCCACTGCCGCCCCAGCTCTTCCCCAGCGTGCTGTTGAATGCGGAGGACCGCCGTGCGTTGTTCAAATTGGAGGACTTGGTCGTGGACGACGCCTGGCTGCTGCGCCAGGAGCTGCTGGAAGACCGATACGGCGTCGTGAACAAGCGCCAGTGGAAGAAGATCAAGCAGCGCAAAGGCGTCAAGGTCTACAAGGAGCGGACGCTCAGTGGCGTGTCTTGCTGTGATGCTGAGGCTGCAGAGCTTCAGACGCTCATGACAGTCGGCACTGTGACCGGAGAGCTGAACGACGTCATGTACGGCATCGCAGGCAATTCGCAGGACTCAATGCGCATCAAGTCGTCGTACATCCAGGACCAGATCGTGGATGGCGCAGTGCTGGCCACGCTCATTGCGCCATCCGTGGCTGCTCCGTTCCGGTCGCTGCGGCTCAAGTGGGCAGTCCAGGGCCCAGGAAAGCTTATGCGGCCCTTCGTCCGTCTTCGTGACTACGTGTATCTGGAGTCCACTGGCATTCTGACCACGCCCGCGGGCGAGAAAATCGGCTACCACCTCAACCACTCGGTCAAGCTCCCGGGCATCCGGGAGCTGGAAGAGCTGGACATCGTGCGTGCGCAGTCGTCGCAGTGCTTTTTCTATTGCCAGAGAGACGCAGACGCTGTGGACGTCTTTGGCACGAGTCTGGTACACTCGCTGGGCAAACTTAAGCCTGTGTGTGGCGCGCAAACGATCGCTCAGTCGCTCGCGTCGGTCGCTCGCCTGGACCACTGCGCACAGATGAAGAAGCTCACATGGATGCTCAAGACCACAGTGCGCGAGACGTCTCTGTATCGAGAAGACGCCGACAACTGCGGCGTATGCCACCGGTCCACCAAGTACTCGCTCTTCCGCAAGAAATCATGTCGCTCGTGTCTCCGACGCGTGTGCGGCCAGTGCCGCAACTCCATAAGTCTGAGCTCTATCTCCTCCAGATCCGGTCGCGTGGTGCAGCACTCGATGATGATCTGCATGCACTGCCTCGTGAAGGCCCACAACCAGAACGCTTTGGTGCTCGCAGCATACGAGACAAAGGAGAAACCGGACGAGTTCGCTCGAAGCACTGCCCAGTTTGACGTGACCATGTCTCTATCTGCCGACCAAGACGACGACAAGTTCTCCATCTCGGACGCGAGTGAATGCAGGTCCTCGGTCGCGAGTTCCGACAGCAGCTCCTTCTGGGTCTGATGAGTGTAGTATATTAGAATATCTTGATAAGAGACGCCTGCACTTGGGAGGTGACTGCATCAAAGACACGGACATGAAACCTGGACGATGCTCGAGGCTCGCCCTTCGTCTCAGACGGCGGTCTGCGCTCGGTCACGGCCTCGCTCGATAGGGCTCCACGGTCAGCAGCATGAACTTCCCCATCGAGTCCGAAGCAACACAGAAAGCCTGGATGCTGTAGTCACGAGGAGAACCGTCATCTAGTACAGCCAAACTGGTCCAAAGTATCGCAATCGGTGTTCGGAGGACAGGCGAACTCCCACTTCTGAGTACCTACTTTTGGTTAAATGAGACGCTTGGGCTTTGTTGCAATATCTAATACGAGTAGAGCCTCCTGTCCATCACGTGGTGGCGTGTGGCGGCCTCCGACTCAATGCGGAAGGTCTCACTCGATGCCGTGGACATCCGCAGGAACTGGTTTGTCATGGAGAAATCGTCCAGAGAAGACACTGTGGGTGACCACGCCGCTTCGTGGTTGGCCAGGCCTCTGTCCGTGAAGAGCAGCTCATCGTGCACGTTTTCATATTGACTTGATGCGCAACTCGAACGAGTTGTTGAAGGTGCCGTACATAACGTCGTCCAGCTCGCCCCGACTGTGAGCAGCATGGGGATGGAGGACGAGTGCACGGCCGCTGATGCTGGCCTGGACATTATCGCTCCGCTGCTTGTAGACCACGATGCTGCCGCCCTGCCGCTCGTGCTTCCACTGTCGATTGTCCACCACGCCCTCTGCACGTCGAAGAACTCATACCGCTGTTTGAGCGCGTCTTCTACGACCACTTGGGCCAGACTAATGAGCGCGTGTTCGTCTTCGGTCGAGAGCTGCACGCAGGGGAACGTGTCGTGGGCAAGATGGTGCTGATGTGGATGACTGCCCTGGAGAAACAAATCGCATGACGAGTGACACGTCCCAAGTGAGACTGTGGATGCGGGTCAGTACTGTACCCATTGATGTCCTGATCAAAGACAGAACAGTCATATTTAGCTGAAAAGCATGAATGAGCATAGGGTTTGGGCGAATGAACACCTACAAATTGTATGTTTGCAGTGAGTTGAGTACCGTTTCGAAGGATTTCCGTTGTGAGTGGAACACATCGCTCATCATCTGGCGCGCAGTCAAAACCAATCTACTGCACTCCCTGAAAAAACCATAAAACCTATATTTTTATAATAGCAGAACTATAAGGTACTGGAGGATTAAGCTTCATCCATTTTGAACCAGACTGAGGCGTACCGTAGAGTCTATCTCAGGGGGCACCTACTGTGTGTACTGGAACAAAATGTTGCAGTGCCGCCAGCAAAATTGACAATAGTTGATTGCCGAACATCTAGGCAGCTTTGATCATAGCCATTGCCTGTCTGAGGTTTTGCGTATATGGGTCAGAGCACCCCAGCTCATCTAGCGTGCACTCCAAAGTTATGTATCTTTGGCGGTAGATACGCTTAAGAGACGCAATGATGCCTGCATCTAAAGGCTACAACCGTGCTGTAGTGTTCTTAGGTAAAAACCTCACTGTCACATTGCCTAGTACACCTTTGAGCTGCTCCCAATCCACTTGTGGCTTGGGGCATTGTGAGTACATGACGGTGTCGGCCTTGCATATCCGCGTTGAATTCTAACAGCCACTTCTGAAAGACAGGGCGCGTCATGTACGGCTTCTTGTGTGGGCGCATTTTTGCAGAATGAACGCGCGGCCCTAAAGCCGTGCGGTTTGCTGGCACAATTAGTGGCTGAGCTGCGCGGGAAATACTTGGCGCCAAAGGACTCAAATGTACCTACTAAAAATTATATCCTGATGCCCACATATATCCTCGCATACATTATCGAAGGAGAGGGTGCCAGTAGGTGGGCTTTGACTGTACTCTCCTCCACTCTGTCGAATCGTTGATACACCAGAAGACCACAATCAGCTGACCGGCTGATTGTCAACCCAAAATTTGGGTTGACATCACGCATCCTTGAGTTGGATGCTCTAGTGTTGCTGGCAGCAATTACGCACTGCATGCTCCTCCATCAGACAACAACCACCAGCAGTATTTAACATATGTTGACATATCTGCTTTTATCATAACCTGTTCAAATCCTCGGTGATCCATCGGTATAAAACCGGTATCACGTGGTATCTTGGCCAGTGGGTTCACCAACGCAAATCAGCATGTCAGCAGCGGCGCTGAGCGACGACGGAAAGGGCTCCGGCCCCAGTCCACGGCTGAGACGCACGCCTCGTCCGCTTATGGACAATAGCGCTGGATCTTTCTCTGTTGAAAGCGCGCAGCTGGCGTCAGGACTGCGTTTGTGGGGATCGGAGGAGCTGCCGGTCATGAAGGCCGACTTCTGTCTCTATGTGGAGTTAGTAGAAGACCAGGCCTCGATGGAGAATATGGAGCACACGCACGCGCTGCTGACGGCCACAGCAGACATGCTGCGCTCGATCGGCTGTGAAGTGTCGCTGCATGCGCTGCAGTCGCCCGAGAGTGAGCAGCTCGCGCGCTCGCTGCTGGACACGCGTGTCTATGTGTTGATGGTGGGCAGTACGGCGCTGTGTACGCGCATCCGGCTGGACCAGCGCAGCAAGAGAGAAGACAGCGATGCGACGCTGCCTTCGTGGCTGCTGCACCATCCGATCTACATCCACCACGTCAAGCCACTCGCTGGCCAGGCCCAGAGCCAGCATCTCACCAAGCTCATTCTCAAGGAGTATCGCTTCGCAACCTCCAGCAGCGAGCGGGATCACCAGCCAGAGCTGCACCATGGACGTGAGCTCTTGCTCTCTGCTGCCGGCACGACCATGCTCTCGCAGCTCACGCGATGCGAGCATCTGCAGACCCAGCTCTACCCGCTGCATCGCGACGACTTCCGAGAGCAAATGATCACCAAGTGGCGCGAGCACTCGACGTACAGCCCTCCGCTGCTGGAGATCTACCAGTACTTCGGCCCGACCATCGCCATGTACTTCTCATGGCTGGACTTTTACACCAGCTTCCTCGTGCTGCCGGCCATCTTCGGAGTGGCGCTTCACATTCTCGGCCTCTTCAATGCACAGAGCTACTGTCTGCACTCGTTCGTGCTGGCCATTGGCACGTCAGCCTTCGTAGACTTCTGGAAGCGCAAGCAGCGTGAGGTCGAGTACACGTGGAAGTACCATCACCACCAGGAGGAGGACCATGACAGCCAGCACCAGCCACTCACGACCAACCGCTTGGACATCGAGAGCCTCGAGACCCGGCCTTCGTTCCGAGGCGAGTGGATGAAAGACCCGGTCACACAGCAGACGATCTACGACTATCCGCACCACAAGCGGTTCTTCCGCCAGCTGCTGGCGATCCCGCTGCTGCTGTTCATGTGCAGCATCGTGGGCGCCTACGTCGTGGCGCTGAATCTGCTTTCAGACAAACTGCGGCTGCAGTACCACACATGCTTCCTCAAGCATGGAGACGATGTGTCCAGTCCAGGCCACGAAAAGGACCCGCACCACCTCTTCACGTCGTCGCCGCTCTTTTGCATGCTTGTGGCTCATGGGCCTGGCGTACTCAACGCTGTGAGCATCCACATCATGGATCAGCTGTACCAGAATCTGGCGCGACGTCTGAACGAGTACGAGAACTACCGCACGGCCGAGGAGTTTGACGACCATCTCGTGATGAAGCGCATGCCGTTCCATTTCGTGAACAGTAATGCCTCGCTCTGGCTGCTGGCGTTCTACGTGCAGGACATCCAGCGTGTGCGTGATCGGCTCTGGATCCTCATGGTCGCTATGCAGGTGCTCGACAACTGCAAAGAAGTGGCTCTTCCGCTCGTGATCTCTCTCGCGAGCGAGTGGTTCACGTCCGATGGACGAAGACGACGGAGCAGTAGTGCTAGCAACGGCTCAGTGAACAGAGCACGGCGTGACTCGCTGTCTCTCTTGCGACGGTTCTCACTCAACTCACCCTCTGCCAAGCCCGAGGACGACTCATTGTCTCCAGAAGAGGAAGTCTCTGATCGCCTTGAACGTGTTCTGCTGCAGAAGCGACAGGCTCAGTACAAGGATACCTTCGCAGACTACAAGGAGATGATGATCCAGTACGGATACGTGACTCTGTACAGTCCGATCTTCCCGTTGGCTCCTGTGTTTGCCTGGCTCAACAACGTCATCGAGAGCCGCTCGGACTTTTTCAAGCTCGTCAGCACGCACAGCTACCAGCGGCCGATCGTGCAGCACGCTCGACGCGGGATCGGCGTCTGGGAACAGGTGCTCGTGGGCTTTTCCGTCGTGGCTGTGATCGTCAACTGCGCACTCGTGTGGACCTACGAGCTGGACGATCTGCTGCCGACATGGTCGGATCTCCACCGCTTCATGTTTATTGTGGTGCGTGTGTGTGTGTGTGTTCATGTAGCTCTCCATTGCTCTATACTGACTGACTGATCGTGGGCTTGTTGTCAGGCCTGTGAGCACTTTATCTTTGTGGTCAAGCTCTTTCTGAATTGGGCAGCTCCGGATCTGCCCACGTGGATCCAGAACGAGAAGCGCATTGCAGCGCTCCATCGCCAGCCTCCTGTGATGCCCCACATGGCCAAGTAGCACGATAGAATCCAACTTACAGCCACACGTTTCATTACAATCCTGCACTACTCATGGTGCGAGTACGTGGCCGCGTTCTGGTTGGCCAGGTTGTACGCCACATCGGCCTGCATCTGCAGTGCGACCATCTTGTTGTACAGATCCATCTGCTGCTGGTACGACGGCTGCTGACTGCCGCGGCGCACGCCTGGGCCCCTCGACGGTGGCATGGGAGGCGCATATCGGCCCATGTGCTGGTTGTGCGCTGAGTACTGCTCCATCGCGGCTGATCGGTCGCTCGGGTTCATGGCTACGAGCGCTGAGCTGTGCTCTGTGGCGTAGGACGACTGGTGGTAGTAGATCTCGTCCACGTCGTCGATGGACGAGACCGAGGACTGCATGGACAGCGAGTAGTCCGTCTCTGCGAGCGAGTCGACCGACACGTGCGGCTTGGCCGGCAGCGAGCGCTTCCTGCGGAGCTGCTGCGGCTCGATCGTCTCACCGGCGAACGGCGACTCGTCCTTGACCTTCATGATGCACTTCTTGCAGCACGAGGCCTTGATCTTGCCCCGTCGAGAGAACGTGACCTTCTTCACGCGGCACTTGGTGCAGATCACAGAGCCGCAGCCCTGGCAGGCCAGATGCGACGACAGTAGTCCAGGCTTGGCGTTGCAGATCGTGCAGTGCGTGCCGGACGCGGGCTTCTTCACGGGCAGCGTGGCCTGTCGTGCGACCAGCGCCGAGAGCTTCTTGGCTTCGGCAGCCAGCAGCGCAGTCTCGATGGAGAAGTACATGTCCATGGCGCTGCGGTGGTCGCCCACGCCGCCGGCCGTGAGCACGTCGGCCGTCGAGTCAAAGGCGCCCTGCATGAAGATGTCGATGGACCGCACGTGCTTGCTGGGGCGGAATAAATAGCAGAACGACATGTGCGTGCGCACGATCGAGTTGTCGTCAAAGGCCGGACAGTTGCGCACGGGCATGGACTCGAGCACGTGGTAGCCGAAGCGCTCGCCTGTGGCCGAGTCCACGCTCAGACCCACGTACTCGGCATAGCAGCAGTCGCGGTTGCCGCCGATCGTGCGCTCGAGCTTCCACTTCATGCTCAGGTTGGACGACTTGGTCTGGCGCACGGTGTGCAGCACGGCGCAGTCAATGAGCGAGTCGTCGCCGAAGAACGCGCGGATCGTCTTGGTCTCGCCGGCCGTGGACTCCATGAGCCCGTACACCAGGTCGTCCACCGTGCCCTCGATCGAGCCCAGTCCCATGACCCTGGGCCGCAGCGACTTGCGGCTCGTCTCGATCTCCTCGCTCAGCGCGTGGCTCTGCGTTACCGCGTCGATATCGATGCTGCTCTGACTGGATCCGATACTGATGACCGACGAGCTGCGGCGGCCGTGCGTACCTCGTCGGCCGTCCGAGCCGCTGCTCGAGAGCGAGCTCGAGGCCACGCCGTCGGTCACAGCGGGCGCGTAGAGCCCTAGCTGGGACGCGGTCTTGCGCCGCCGATACACGTGTAGCCGCTCCTTGGACTTCATGAGCTTCCACTCGTTGCCGTCCACGCGCGCGCGGCCGTCGACCCAGTTGCGGTCCATCTCGCGGCGCGTCTCGGCCACGATGTTGGTCAGGAGCGTGCGCAGCGCCGCCGTCTCGTCGGACGAGAGCTCGAACGTGGGGAAGAAGCCCGTGGGCAGCGGGAAGCGGAGCTGCATGGCAAGAGGCTCAAGATGCGATACTGAGGCGAACCGGCCGGTTGACTGCTCTAAAGAGCATCACCTTTGCTAGGACTGCTATTGCTGGCAAACGTTCCGCGCGAATCTGGTTTTCTCAGACTTGGCATGGATGGACGAGGGCTCTGGACGGTAATGAGACAAGAGAACCACACACACACGAAGACACAATGATGGATGTGAATGTCTGCATAAGCTTACAACTGTATGCCGCTTTTCTCATCAGATGGTGCCAATGATGCGGTGGCTCTATGTTTACCATACGCATGTCATAATTATTGTACTACCTAACTTTATAAGTTTATTCAGTGAGTTACATTGTCCTGGTTTTGACCTGTCTGTCAGCTGCTAGGCACTAGAGCTCATCAATCACATGCAGGATATTAATTGTATCAGGTCATTCCACCTTTCCGTACAAAACGTTATCCACTAAATGTTAGAGAATATTATATATCACAGCTTACAGATGAATGGCGTGCCACAAGCGAATGCTGGTTGAGCGAAGAGAACAGAGAGCGGGAACGAGTAGGTAGCGCATCCCTCGATGATGACGCTTGAGCATTGAGTTGAACTGTGTAGCCTTCCCCGTTTACGGATTAATTGGCGTACAGTACTGTACAGTGCTAGGCTAGATTCCATCGACTCAGATTTTCCCGGACAAATTCTTCAAAGAAACCATAAATTCTAATTCAATTGAATACAGTAAAAACTGCCAACTGAATATCACGAAATGCGTTTTCGTAAGTTCAGTACCGGAAACTAGGTCGGCCTCTACGCCCAAGCAGGCTATGCACAGGAGTCGAAGGAATGTGACCAATCAATCCGTCGCTCCCATGTCTCTTCATCGCGAAGCAAATCCGCAAGAGTGTACGCCAGTGCGCGTCTCTGGTGCGTGATCTGGTTTGGATTTTTGCAACACGCTGATGCAGCTAAAATTCCGAAATAAACGTCATTTTACCAGATTTGACACGGCATCAGCATGATGAGCATCAACGATCAAATTTGCGCGGAAAAATTGCTTTTACGGAACCAAGTTGTCACGTCGACCAGCAATGGCTGCAACCTGATTCCCCTCCTTTCAGATGAGCCGCACAGAGAGACTTCCGTCGTCCAGGGAGACTGGAGCTCCAGCGATTGCTCGCTGTAGCCTAGCATTGCAGAAGATAGCAATGCTGATCCTTCGCAGTAATTCGTTATGTGGCTTGGGACACGGACATCACAGATCCTCGTCTTTCCTCTAGACACCGAGACGGATCACTGGCGCATGCGCCAAAGGCGAGACGCACGCCGTCTGGCTGGTTGACCAGCTCTTACGTTGACAGTGAAGCGTGTATGACGTGGGATCTTCACAGTGGCTGTGAAAGCATCACGATCTGACCCTTTGCGTTTGCATAGACAACTACTCTTGCAACTGTGGCTCCCATACTGACACATCTCAGTATCTTAAAGAGATCCCGGTCCCAGGCGCAGTCATTGACGTCATCCGGAGTCGGCGTCCGCTCCTTCATCAACTTCAGTCGGTTCTCATCTTGCGAGCAGCATCCAGCGTCACGTCAGACCCAAAACGAGATCTCGAACTCTCGACTACAGTCAGCTTCAGCTTCTTTACTACAAGCGCTTCGTGGCGCTCGATCCACCTTTGCTGCTAAGCACTGATCACGGCTGTGAATGGAGCCGTCTTGGTCGGATCCATAAAAAAAAAACGCCAGAATCTTGCGTGTGCCAGGCTTTGTGGGATCCAGGAACTCGAGTTGTGCTCAAGAGAGTTAAGAAAATCACGCACCGGCCGTTCTTGGCCCTCACATCGCCAATGGACTGCACCAGCCGCTCCTGGTTTCCAAGACCGTGCTACAGTAGCACATCACACGGACGCTCATGAAGTCGCAGTGTTGGTGTCACCGGGACTTGGCCGGAGTCAGACATATCTCCGCGATATCCACAACCAACTGCACCGTTCGGCCTCGGATCGTGATTTGGTCTGGCGTATTAGGCAGCTGTGCTTCAGCAGACACCTCTGATCGGTTGGGTTGCTTCTCTGAAGGACCTCGATGCATGCCAGAGACCTCAAAACGAGCCTTAGGCGTTGGGCCAGCGATGCACACCAGCACACGGTCGAACAGCAGCACAAAGCAGTCGAAGATGCGTGCAGTGGAAACCAGAGTCCCAGCCATACTTTGATCTGCAAAAAACCTGCTCTTGTCCACACATGAACAGCTTCAACGCGTCCATATCCTCTCTGGCGGTCGAGTGACAAGGCCACGTGTCGTGCTATACACGCAGCAGAAGAACGATGGAAGCACGAGATCCAACACTTGGCGATCTAAGTTCGAGATCTTGAGCGCTCTGGGACATCTTCAAGCCGCTTCACTTCACTTGTAAACTTGTCGTGGCGTCACCACCATCGCACAAGGAGGTCTGATTGACGAGTCATATTTGTAATCACTGGCTTGAGACCAATGAACTCTAGCGACTGGACAATGAATGCACTAAGGGCAGGCGGATTCTCTGGCGATGGCCAGTGAAACACCGGATGGATATCTTAGATGCGCGTCTCCTAACTTCCTTGACACGTTCGTCATCGATCTCGCCTTGGTCCAGCACCATGTTCACAGTAAACGCAGTTGCGCTTGCACAGTGATTAAGCTGTAAGAGGTGCGTATCCAACTCATGGAGCAAGTTAATCTTCCGGATAGTCCTCGAGTAGCTCCTGACACTCCAAACCCACACGCCAGTAGTCCACAGGAAGCTCACGGGTGAGATCCCACACGACGTGCTGCTTGAAATAAAGGCCGGTCTATTCGTACGGGTCAAGCGTGGTCCAGCTACTTGTCGTTGACGTTGTCCCTCTTTCCATCAGTCTCGTCTGGTTCCTACAGCAAGGCGTTCTTCCACTTGGTCGAGAGGAACTGAGCCGGTCTCACCTGCTTCTCTAACAGAGTCTCCAAAGAAATCCCAATCAGGCCACGAAGCGAGCGAGCCACAAACTCGTGCTCAATCTCTTTGCAGCCACGTGTCGCAGACCTCCACTTGGTCCACAAGGGGCTTGGTGGCCACTGCGCCGATACCGACTAGCACGTTGAGCTTCTGTACGTCATCCCTCTCAGCAGCAGGAGCGCTGCAAGCGAAAGCGTTCCAGATTGAGAAGAACACTCCAAATACAAGATTTCATCCAATTTGCTAATGAGATGGAGCTTCACGCAGCTCTTTCGAGCCTTGGGTCACGACAAACAGCGCCACGAAGCACTCGACGATGCGGACGTTGTGGCCGGCCGTTTCCAGCCATTGCAGCGACGGACGCGTTCTCTGAATAACCACCTTGGTGAAAGAAATCAGCCGACGCCCTCAGCGCCAGTGCGTCTGGTGTAATTCCTCACAGTGTAAGCGCTGAGCGGCTGAGAGCTCTAGATTCAACCGGTTCGGGACCTTGCGAATCTCGCGCAGGAGGTCCAGGCCTGGCGCATGGATTGCTTGGCTGCCGATCGTTGCAGCACGCGGTTGCAGTTGCGTTTGGATCTATCAGCCAGAGACAGACGACGACTCTCTCACGCGATGGCACAGCCATTCAACTGCAACGTGAGACAGCGACAGATCCAGTCAGCGGCTTGTTCAACTGCATGTTCAACTGCAACGTGCGTGCGAGAGGGCGATCGGCGTGTTCATAGACTGGCTGGTCGCAGATCCCGTGCCACGTCACTTGCAGGCGGCGGCCTCAGGCGCAGAGCCCAATCCAATCCAATGGCCTTGGGCAATATGCTCACGGGTCGGGATTCTCAGTCGCTCCTTGTTTGCTCAATCGACGCATGAGCTCATCTCTTTTAAACCTGCGAAATTTAATACTAGTATTTTGCTACTAACAGCCTCGTGCTGCTTGGATACACAATGCAAAACTGCAGTTTTAAATGCTGCGAGCGTCCTGAGGAGAGTTAGGAAGGACCTTGACAGCACCATACAGCTCATATCACACAAAGCTGCAAGCCAGGCTCTTGGACTCTTAACGACTGCAAGGAACGAATGGCTTGTGCGATTCCGTTGGTGCTAGAACGGATAACTTGTCAGTCGCGTAATTTCAGCCAATCACAGGGCGTCTCTGCTGTTTGCGCAGGTGAAAGTATGTGTTATCGCAGGTGCACCTCGGAATCCGGACTGCGGCCGTGCGAGGCGTTTGGCTCATTCGGCAATTGGCTCTCTGGCGCGCAGATCTCTCCGCGCCCTTCCAGCTCCTCCTTCGACCCGTCGTCCTCCTTCACATGCAGCCGTCATTGGTGTGTCGCGCGGCCCAGCTGCAGCGTCTGCTGGCCAAGCGAAGCCACATCAGCCAGGCGCGTCGCTTCGTCTCGGCCGCCAATGCGCAGAGCGAGCCCGTGTTCGAGAAGCGCGACGGCTCCAAGGGCGCGATCGTGAGCGAGCGCGCGTTCATCGAGTTCAAGCGCCAGCCGGACGCCTACCGCAGCGTGCTGGAGCGCGTGCACGACTGGAACGAGATCAACACGGAGACGCGCGACCCCGTGGAGCGCACGATCCAGGCCGCGCGCTGCATGGACTGCGGCACGCCCTTCTGTCAGACCAACACGGGCTGCCCTGTGAACAACCTCATCCCCGAGTGGAACGAGCTCGTGTTCCGAGACGAGTGGAAAGAAGCCATCGACCGGCTGCACAAGACCAACAACTTTCCCGAGTTCACGGGCCGCGTCTGCCCCGCGCCCTGCGAGGCCGCGTGCGTGGCCGGACTCGTGGACGATCCGATCACGATCAAGAACAACGAGTACGCCATCGTGGACCGCGCGTTCGAGGAAGGCTGGATCGTGCCACGCATCCCGCGCCGCAACGGCCTGCGCGTGGCCATCGTTGGGTCGGGTCCTGCTGGTCTGGCTGCCGCCGACCAGCTCAACCAGAAGGGCTACAGCGTCACGGTCTACGAGCGCGAGGACCGCGTGGGCGGCCTGCTCATGTACGGCATCCCTAACATGAAGCTGGAGAAGAAGACAGTGAACCGCCGCGTGGATCTGCTGCGTGAGGAAGGCATTGAGTTCGTGACCAATGCTGAGATCGGCGTGAACATGCCCATGGAGCAGCTGCAGAGCGAGAACGACGCCGTCGTGCTGTGCATGGGCTCTACGGTGCCTCGCGATGTCAGCATTCCCGGCCGCGAGCTCAAGGGCATTCACTTTGCCATGGAGTTCCTCACGAAGAACCAGAAGCGTCTGATGCTCACGATCGACGGCAAGCTGCAGAGCGGCTGGGACCGCGACTTTGTCACGGCTGAAGGCAAGGACGTGGTCGTCATCGGTGGTGGTGACACCGGCACGGACTGCATCGCCACGTCCATGCGTCACCGCTGCAAGTCGGTCATCAACCTCGAGCTGAACCCCAAGCCGCCCCAACAGCGTGCGCCGGCCAACCCGTGGCCTGAGTACCCACGCATCTACGGTGTTGACTACGGCCATGCCGAAGTGCGCGCCATCTTCGACGAGGACCCGCGACGCTATAGCAAATTCACTAAGGCGTTCAAGGGCAACGACAAGAACGAGCTCACCCACGTGATCACGCAACTGGCGGAGCTGGACCCGGCCACGGGCATGATGAAGCCTGTGGAAGGCTCGGAGGAGGAGTTGCCCTGTGACCTCGTGCTCTTGGCCATGGGCTTTGTGCACCCGGAACAGAAGGTCGCCGAGCAGCTGAGTCTGGAAGTGGACCAGCGCCGCAACATCCGAGCCACGTACGGCGATTTCCAGACCTCGGTGGAGGGAGTATTCGCTGCTGGCGATTGCCGTCGCGGCCAGTCGCTCGTGGTGTGGGCCATCAATGAAGGTCGTGGAGTGGCTGACGCTGTGGAGCGCTACTTCCTGAACGAAGGCTACCAGCCGGAGGTGTCCCAGAACCAGCGCTTCGGATAAGCTTCTGGAGCTCTGTTGGAGACGACAGCTACTACTCCAGTACTCTAGACCATGAAGCTACAAGGCACACGATGGACAGCGCCACTGGCTCCGAGGCAGTGGACAAGCAGCACAACAAGAGATCTGACGGAAATGGCGATTCGATGTGGAAGCGAATTGAAGCGGATGTAGGGAGCGAAGCGTGCACAATTAATAGTTCAGAAGACAAGCGTTGTAATATACGAATAGTAGCATGCGTTGCTTGGCATCTGATGGTCTTGGCTCTCGACCAGTCGGCTTCAAAATGGGATGGACCAAGTCAGTTGAAACGCAAGCAGCAAAGAAGAAGATCTGACTGCGCATACACCAGTCACTTGGATCACCAGACGTTGGTGGCTTTATCCAATTGTCCGACACTGGTAATGTGCATGAGAACTCAACACAGGACATTCATTATCACACACAGACAAGAGCTAGTGCACAGTCTACATTCGCTGCATGAGGTCTCCGTTGGCCTGCGTGGTGGCATGCACCTGCTTGGCCGCGAGCTGCAGCTGGAGCAGCTGGTTGTACAGCGCTTCCTGGTGGTCGGACGCTGTGCTGTTGCGTCTCGACGAAGGCAGCGTGGGGAACTGGGGAGTGGGATCTACCTGAAACTCGTTTGGGAGATCGACGTTTTCCAGCGACTCGGTCGACCTGCGAGGGTCCTGGAGCGACTTCCGGCCGCCTTGCTGCATGGCCTGAGCGATAATGGCCACCATCTCTTCCTCCGTCATGCTGCTGTCCACACTCTGCGAGGACTGGGAGCTGCCGATGCGGCTGTATTGGTCAGTGCGCTTTAATCCATCGCTGGATGAGGTGGACGGCGATCTGAGCGAGGCGTTGAGACTAAAGTTGTGGGCAGTTGAGCTGCGAGCACTGTTGACTATCGCTCCGATCGAAAACTCTGGCTCCGCTGGCCGCACCTGCATGTTCTTGGCACGGATGATGCAGTTGGAGCAGCAGTCAACGCGCACCCAGTCGTACTGACGAGGCACGAACAAGTGCTTCTTGAACAGACACTTGCTGCACGCAGTGTGGTAGCAGATCTGGCACACGCGCAAGGAGACGCGCAGGCTGCTGCCTTTGCTGCAGATGGAGCACTTGGGTTCTGCTCGCGAAGGCATCGAGCATCGGTTGGCCATGGCCAGCAGCGTGAGTTTCTTGGCCTCGGCACACAAGATGGACGTCATGCCCGTGAGAATGCTGGCGGCTCCGATCAACGAGAGCTGCTGGATCAGTTCGCCTGCCGGCTCGAACAGGCCGCGAGAGTAGATGCCGACTGTCCCGGGATCAAGCTGTCGGTAGATGAACGCAAAGAACACTTTGCCGCGCACAGCGGACTTGTGGGAGAACGGAGGGCACTCGCGCCGCTCGACCGACTGGAGAACGAGGTATCCGTAGCGCTCGCCTTGCGCATCCTTGTTGATGCCCAGCGCCTCGATGTAGCACCAATCGCGTTTGCGGCCGACTGGGAACTTGGAGAGCTGCCACTTGAGCGTGGCGCAATGGTACGGATCTTCGTCCGTAGCGGTCTCGTACGTGTTGAGCACCGTGCAGTCCTTACAGCCGACAGCCACCAGTAAGCCTGCGATCTTCATCTCCTCGTGGGTCTTGCAGTAGACCTCGAACAGCAGGTCTTCGATCGTGGCCTCGGTCTTGCCCACACTGAGCAGGTACGGCATCTTGCTGCCGTGCACAGTCGCGGTTCGGTTGCGGTGACGGAAGATCTGCAGCTGGTGCTTCCGCGCCACGTACTTCCACGTACTCGTGTCGACCTGCCGCTTGCGCGTGTGCACAAAGTCATACTCTTCCTGGAGCGCGGAGGCCAGTTCCTGGGCCACGAGCTCTCGGTAGTGGGCGTGGTCAGCGGCCGAGAGCTGCACGTCGCCAAAGTAGCCCTTGGGTAGCGGGAACGACGGCTGTGCCATGGAGTTGCGTAATGAAGGAGATTCCTGGAATGGCCGTGTTGTGGGTGAGACCGTGAGCTGCAAATCATGCGTCGTCTTCCGTTAACTGGATACCTGCATAGAAAAGGACCGGATCCGTACTGTACCACATGGAAAGTGTGGAACGAATCAGTGCCATAATAGATTGCGCGAGAAGTCATGCAGACGCGTATCTGCAGATCGCTCGAGAGACGCGAGCACCAGACGATCGCCGTCATGCTATGCGGCTCTTCGAAAGTACACTGGATGTCGGAATGGAAAATTCGAATGGGCCAATCTGATTGGCTGAAAAAAATGTCTTGTAAACTCTAGCCATTTGATTGCTTCGGGTCCAGTCTTTACGCTTTTGTGACGTCGCCTTCAAGTCACGGCTCTTGCTGATCGCAATGGACAGCACTAAGTCTAATATCATGGCAAAGAGCTGACACTGTTGGTCAGAGCCTCACGACACGCGAAGCCTTCGCAATAAAAAAGCGCTCTATTGGCAGCAGCTTCTGTAGATTATCAGCAACTCGAGCGGCGTTGGTTTTACTGTAGGGCAACAACAGCTGGACAACGGAAGTAATGCTGACGGACGTACCTTCATCTGGATTCACAAACCACAAGAGCTACCACTGGCTACGTCACATTTGGTGCATCAGGTCTCCATTGGCCAGCGTGGTGTCGTACACCTGCTTGGCCGCGACCTGCAGCTTGATCAGCTGCACATACAGCGCCTCCTGGTGCTCCGAGTCCACGCTGTTGTTTCTCGACGTCAGTGGCGTGGCGAACTCTGGACTGGGGCTCTCAGACCATGCTTGGCACTGACTGTGAATGGGCACAATGGCCAGCGCCAGTTGCTGGGCCTCTTCATGCTGATGCTCGGCCTCATCCAAAATCTCCAGCGACTTGCGGTGGTCGAGCAACGACTGGCGGCCGCAGTCGCTCATGACCTGGGCGATCACGGCTTCCATCTCTCCTTCCGACATGGAGCTGTCCACACTCATGAAGGACTGAGACCCGCCCACGCGACTTCGTGAGCAGTCCATCGTCAGCAGATCCTCTCCCACGCTGTCTTCCTCCGTCGACATCGCACTTGAATTCGGAGGCGATCGCGCCAGGCTGGCATTGTTCACGATCAACGGGCGAGCTCCCGCCGCTAGCGCCGAGATCGAGAACTCCATCTCAGCCGGTCGCAGATCCATGCTCTTGGCGCGCACGATGCAGTTGGTGCAGCATGGGACTCGAGCCACAGCGAGCCGCTGGCCTGCGAACAGCTCCTTCTTGAACGAACACTTGCTGCACACGGTCTCGTGGCAGACCCGGCACACGCGCATGGAGACGCGGATAGAACTGCCTTTGTGGCAGATCGAGCACTCGAATTCTGCGCGCAGAGGCAGAACTGGCGGATTGGCCATCGCCAGCAGCGTGAGCTTCTTGGCTTCAGCGCACTTGACGCTGGTCTCAATACCCGTGAGAATGCTGGCCGATCCGATGATGGAGAGCTGCTGGATCAAGTCACCTGCCGGATCGAACAGTCCTCGAGAATAGACACCGATCGATCCAGGTGCGAGCTGTCTATAGACGAATGCAAAGACCACTTGGCCTCGCACAGCCGACTTTCGGTGGAATGGAGGGCACTCGTGTCTCTCCACTGAGTGCAGGACGAGGTATCCGTATCGCTCGCCTTGGGCGTCGTAATTAAAACCCAGGGCCTCAATGTAGCACCAGTCGCGCTTGCGTCCCACGGGAAACTTGGAGAGCTGCCACTTAATGGCGGCCGAGTGGAACGGATCGTCTTCTGTTGCGGTCTCGTAGGCGTTGAGCACCGTGCAGTCCATGCAGCCGACGTCCACGAACGAGTGCGAGAGCTTCATTTCCTCGTGGTTCCTCCCGTAAAGCCCGAAGAGCAGATCTTCGACTGTGCCTTCGATTTTGCCCACACTGAGAATACTGCGCGCTGCACCATCAACTGACGATCCGTTGTGCTCGCGAAGGCGATAGACCTGCAACTGGTGCTTCTGCGAGACGTACTTCCACTTGGTCGAGTCGACCTGTCTCTTCCTCAAGCGCACGAACTCGTGTTCGTCTCGCAGCGCCGACTGCAGCTGAGTGTTCACGAGGTTTCGGTAGGTGTCCTGGTCAGCAGTCGAGAGCTTTACGTCGCCAAAATACCCCTTGGGCAACGGGAACGTGGGTCGCAACGCCTCCATGAATCGAAGGAACGGGAATACTGCGATTGCGCTGTAGAAACTTAGGAAATGGGACGAAACACTCGCCTTGTCTTCCTGCCTGCAGCTGCTAAGACCTTCAGAAGCCACCATCCGGTCTGGACGGCTCCCATAGAAAACGTTATGAAACTCTACGGCAGAGAGATCGCATTCGCCACATGCCACGAGCAGAGACAATGCAGTTACCCTCTCTACAGGCATGACTAAATTCAAGCTCTGTTTGACACGTTAGAGACCTCCCCTACAAGCATACCGAATAGTCAGGTATTCAGAATCGCCTCTCTGTCTCGCTCTTTGGAAGAGATCCGATGGTATCTTCGGCTCCTTCTGTCTCTGGTGTTGACCTGTCTACATGGATACTCAATCAGTACTAATGATTGCCTAAGGCTTGTGTGAACACGCATCGCGTCAGGCTCCAGTTGATGACAGTCCAGTCTCTGCCAGAGTCACCTATTCCAAACGCATTGACAGCAATCTGCATGGGATGCCGATCAGCTGCTGAGCCTGTATCCTCAATCCAACGAACACGACGCAAGCGAGAAAGCAAGACGCACAGGACATGTCTATTCGTGTTAGAGTCTGAGGGTCGACACGCTCGAGCGCAAAAGGGCTAATCCTTCCAGCTGTGGTCGCTCACCGCCTCCTCGCTTAGTGCTGCAGCTGCTTGTGTTGTTGTAGCGAAGATCTAGAATGCGCACGCTCGTGAGCATGGAAACGTCGCGTAGGCCTTTGCAGTCGCTCAGATTGAGAACGTGTACGCTGCCGAGAGCGCTAACGTCCTCGATTCGATCGCAGCCAGACAGATTGAGCGAGTGCACGCCGCCGAGTCCGCTGACGTCGCTGACTTGCTGGCAGTGCCTCAGAGAGAGCGTGTGCACGCTGCTCAATGCCGAAATGTCCTGGATCTGGTGGCAGTAGCTCAAATCCAGTGTATGCACGCTGCCAAGCGCCGAGACGTCTCGAAGACGCGGACAGCCTGCGAGTTTGAGCACTCGGACGTTCTTGAGCGCACTAACGTCCTCTAGAGCATCGCAGAACCGCAAATCCAGTTCTGACGCCCGGCTGAGTGGCGTGATATCCTGAATCAACGGGCAGCCAGAGAGGTTCACTCTCCGGACGTGCGTCGAGAGAGCTGAGATATCCTGAAGGCCCACGCAGCGGTACGCATTGAGCACCTGAAGCGAAGACAACGCCATGCCCAGCTTAACGATGTTCTTGCAAAAGCTGATATCCAGTTCCCTCACGTCGGTCAGTCCGTTGAGACTCCTGACGCTCTGGCAGCGACTGAGCACGAGCTTGCGGAGTCCTTTCAGGTGGCTGACGCTGGAGATCAGGCGGCAGTTGGAGATATCGAGCTCCCGCAAGGGCGAGTTGACTGAGGAGCCCAACATGGAGATGTCTTCTAGCGCGTCGCACTGGCGCAGAGCCAAAATGGTCACGCCCGTGAGAGCTGAGACGTCCGAGATGTCCTTGCACAACGACAGATCCAGCGTGTGCACTCGTCCGAGAGCCGAGACATCGCGAACGTTGATGCAGCCGGTAAGGTCCAGGTTGACCACGTGGCCGAGATCACTCACGTCTGTCACGCCGAGACACTTGCGCAGACTGAGCGTCTGTACGTTGCCCAAAGCACTAACGTCGATAACGTTGATGCAACCCGAGAGACACAGCTTTCGCACGTTGCCGAGACTGCTCACGTTAGTCAGGTCTCTGCAGCCGCTCAGGTTGAGTTCTCGGACGTTGGCGAGCGGCGAGACATCGCTGAGCTGAGGGCAGTTGCGCAGACTCACGATAGGGACGTTGGCCAGCGAACTGACGTCCTGCACGCCGTGACAGACGTTCATGCACACAGACTCGCAGTTGGCAAGCGGCGTCAGATCTGTCACGTCGTGGCAGTAGGAGAGATCGACCACACACGACTTGGCCAGGAAGTCGACGTTGTCGAGGCTGTGGCAGTAGCTCAGATCCACCTGCCGGATGCCGCTGAGGTGATGTAGGCCCTCGATTGTCGCGCTTCCACTGAGTCCGAGTGTCTGCAGATTGTGGATGCCTTCAAAGAGACGCACGCGGTAGATGCCCGAGAGATTGAGCTGTTGGATCGTTTGCTGGCGGATCGCGTGTTCCAAAGACGGCGAGCAGGCGAACGCGAGCGGGAGGCCTTCAGCTGCAGCGTCGTGCCCAACGATTCGCATTGGTGCGTTCGCGTCGACGTCATGGTGACTCATGATATCTTCTTCTTCCTCAAAGAACCCGTCGTCTTGCTCGTCGCTGGGCTTTTGCTCCGGGTCGTTGGCCAGCGGCTGGAAGGAGACGAAGGCCAGATTGGTCCAGACGCTCTGCAGCTTCAGCAGGTCGGGCACTGTGGCGACGATATTGGCTTCATGCGGAATGCGCACGTGGTGATGCACAAGGTCGTAGAGCCTGTGACTGACTTCAGATAGCGCCACGAGGTCGTGAAGCGCTAGAAACGCTACTAGCGAAGCGTTCCAGAGCTCCAGCGGGAACGTCTCGCCCAGCAGACTCGACGCAGAGACGACATGGTCATGGCCGTGGCTGCTAGAGCCTGCAGTTCCGGTGCCCATGGCGCCGTTCTGCTGCCTGAAGGATTGTGGCTGGCTTCATGGACAGCAGACCAGCCGCTTGACTCCTAGATGATCAGCATGAGCTCCTCTCCCGTGGCGAGAATCAGATAGAGCTTGTATTTAGCTGAGCTGCGGTACAGTACCACATTTAATGATGCAAAGGACGTTTGTGACAGTTGACTGTATTTGCAACAAGTGCAACATAGGAAAGTGGTACATTGTACCGCGAAATCTGGTACAGTTGGCAGTAGTTGAAGTTGCCAGTATCAAATGGGAGAACTCGAGCGCATGCAAAGCGATCGCACGCCACAAGAGAGTTCTCCCGCACGCCTGCCGACCAAAGATCTCCATTGCTTAGAGCCACAGCTTCTGCTTGGGCCACGGGCCAGACCGGCGGGGCGTTCTTCATGTCGCTTCCGTCCCTTCAAGCGTCCACACATCATGCCTTGCGTGACCGTCACTCCTGCTCCTCAACCGACGTGCAGTTAGTGAACGATCGCTCAGTGAGCAATCTTCGGCCCAGAGCTCAAGTCCCTTCAAGCCCAAGCGAACGCCATGAAGCCCAAGGACCCGCAACACAACGTCAAGAACACATACGCCTTCACGTTCTTCTACTGGGCGGCGCGCAGCATTCTGTTCCAGCAGATCATCTCGGGCTACATCTTCGTGCTCACGGGTTCGAACCAACCTGTGGGCATGGTCAAGGGCATCCAAGGCATCTCACAGCTCGTCTTCGCCTTCCCGGCCGGGTATCTGGCCGACCACACGCGCCGCGACACGGTGCTCGAGATCTCGGGCATCATCGGCATCTTCAGCGCGCTGCTCACACTGATCGCGGTCGAGGCCAGCAGCCTCACGCTCGTGTACGTGGCGTTCGGGCTCTGGGGACTCTTCTCTGCGTTCCAGAGTCCCGCCATGGAAGCTTTGTTCGCTGACTCGATCCCTCACGGGCGCCGGTCGTACCCATTCACGCTCAAGTACAATGTGAGCAACATTGCGCAGGTGATCGGTCCGTTCTGCAGCATCATGCTGTTTCTGTATGTGGGCGACGTCTGGCAACTGCAGGAGCTCCGTCCTGTGCTCATCTTCGGCTCTCTGCTGGCTGGGCTGGCGTCGCTCTTTCTCTTCCGCTATGACGATGACCTCGCGATCTCAGACGACCATTCGGCCAATCCGCTCCAAGACTCGGGTCATGGCAACGACACGTCGGAGCCACTGCTTACTCCATCGGTCGTGGGCAACGACATGGAGCTGGAGTACGACTACTCGGACGTGGAAGAAGAGCGCCAGCAATCGGGTTGCCACGGTCAGTGCCCCAATGTTGACGACGACGCAAACGAAGAGAGTGGACTAATGACTTCCGGCGACAAGCCGCAGAAGTTTGGCACCAGTCCGCTGGACGAAGCGCCTCCGGTCAAGTACTTCTGCTTCACATCGGAGCATGTGCCCTGGCTGCTATTCCTCTCGGATTTCATCATCAGCAATGGCGCCGGTATGACCATCAACTTCTTCCCGCTCTTCTTCATGCGCGACTACGGACTCTCGCCCATTCAAGTCAGTGTGCTCTTCCTCGTCCAGCCGATCGTGGTCATGGCGCTGTCGTTCCTGAGCCAAGTGCTATCACGGAAGCTTGGGCGCATGCCGATCATCGTCTGGACGCGCATTTTTGCCACGTTCTGCCTTCTTTGCATGGCCTACGCGCAGCCGTTGCATCTACAGATCATGCTGTTCCTCATGCGCGGAGGCATGATGCGCTGCTCGCAGCCACTGCGTCGCTCTGTGCTCATGGACCACGTTCGCCGGGAAGTTCGTGCTCGCTGGAATGCGCTCGAGGGACTCTCCGTGTTTTCGTACTCGGGCAGCGCAGTCATCGGCGGGTACATTGTCGATTCGTACGACTACCGCACGTGCTTCTTCATCACCAGCTTCGTGTACTTCGCAGGGCTCGCACTCGAGCTGTTCCTTCTGCCATTGACCAAGCACGCGGTGGAGAAGTAGATCGGCCAAGAGAGATCATTCATTATTCGGTAATATGTGCATGTCGATTCATTCATTCGTCTCTGGAATCTCAGCAACTGAGGTCCATTACGCCTTACTAGTTTTGACAGGTGCTTTTCGATCGCGTGTCTAGTGAGTGGGATCCGCATCAGCTCCAGAGCAAGGCCGGCCCAGTAAACGCAAGACGTGATCATGAAGCACGTTCTGTAGTCGTAGGCGTCAATGAGGTAGCCACCCAGAACAGCACTGCCGGACCAGGAGAAGACTGAAATTCCTTCGAAAGCATTCCATCGTGCGCGAGCGTTCTTGGGCACGTAGTCCATGAGTAGCGATCGGCGCAGCGGCTGCGAGCAGCGCATCATGCCTCCACGCAGTTGGAAAAGTACGATCTCAAGCCAGAGCGGCTTGGCGACAGCAATGCCCATCAAGCAGAACAACGCCAGCACCCTTGTGGACACGATGGCTGGCATGCGACAAATCTTCAGAGACATCGACTGCGAGATCGTGGACAGCACAATGATCAACAGCGCTGGAAGGCGAAGAGCAGATTGATGTGAATGGGTGAGAGTCCGTTCTCCTGCATGAAGAAGACGGGGAAGAAGTTGTTGGTCATGCCAGCGCCGTTAGAAAACACGAAATCCAAGGCGAAGAGGATCCACGGCACGTGCTGCGACCGGAAGCCCAAGAAGCGCGAGTCCTGTTCCAACATGTGGCCTTCTTCCCCGTTCTCTCGCTGCAGCAGAGAGCTCGATTCGGTCGCTATAGCTTTGTCAGCAGCTTCATCCGGGTAGTCGTACTCGAATTCCAGGTCGTTGCATGCTGCTGTCGGCGTGCGCAGCGGCACTTCGGGCGCACTCAGCTCGATCTCTTGCGCACTCTTCTCTCGCAAGTTCTCGTACGCCAGGTCGTCATTAAAGCGGAAGAGCAGCAACGAAGAGATGACTGCGAGCGACGTGCTGAAGATCAGCACTGGCTGTAGCGTTTGGATCTGCCAGACATCGCCATAGTAGAAGAACAAGCCGACGCACAAGGCGGGTCCCAGCCCCTGCGCCACATTGCTGACGTTGTACTTGACCGTGAACGGATGCGACCGCTCGCCATGCGGAATGGAATCCGCAAAGAGCGCCTCCACCGTCGGGTCCTGGAACGCAGCGAAGAGACCCCACAAGCCGAACGCGACGTACGGCGACTGCAGAGAGGTCGCTTCGACCGCCCAGACCGTGTACGCGGCCGTGGCGATGCCCAAGAAGCCGGACAGCCGGAGCAGCGTGTCCCGACGCATGTGGTCGCCAAAGTAGCCCGACGGGATGGAGAACACCAGCTGCGAGATGCCCTGGATGCCCTTGATGATGCCCACAGGCTTGTTGGAGTTGGTCAGCACAAACACATAGCCAGAGATGACCTGCTGGAAGAGAATGCTGCGTGCGCCCCAGTAGAAGAGCGAGAAGGCGTAGGCGTTCTTGACGTTGTGTGCGATGCGCTGCCACCCGAACATGCTGCTGGGCCAGAGGCTGGCGCTTGGGATGTGAGCGGCATGGAGCTGCGCATACGCCAGAGTGGACCTGATGAGTGGCAATGCTAACTGGATGAGTGTCGCGGAATGTGGCATGAGTGTAGCTCTCTGCTGATTGGCTATAATTTTTCGTCAGACGCATAAAAGAGGCGGATGGCAATGGGTTCGCTATGATTGATCAGCTCATGGGATCAATTGAATGGCGTTTATCAGCTCTATTAAAAATTCCAGTTGAGCAACAATCCTACAAGACTCACTGAGCTGTGGACGTCTCCTTCTCCATGGCATGTCTGGTGAGCGGAAGCAGGAAGAGCTCGAGACCTAGGCCCACACAGTACACGGCCGACGTGATCATGAAGCACATGCGGTAGCTATACGCATCGATGATGTAGCCGCCCAGCACTGCGCTGCCAGACCACGAGAACACCGACAGTCCTTCAAGCGCATTCCAACGAGCACGGACGTTCTTGGGCACGTAGTCCATAAGCAGCGATCGACGCAGGGGCTGCGAGCAGCGCATCATGCCGCCACGCATGAGGAAGAACACAATCTCGAGCCACAGCGGCTTGGCCACAGACATGGTCATGAGACACAGCACCGATAAAATTCGAGTGGATGCGATCACTGGCATGCGGCCCAGCGTAGTCGAGACCTTCTGCGCCAAGATGGACAGCACCATGACCAACAGTGGCTGGCAGACGAACAGCAGACACATGTGGATCGGCGTGAGGCCGTACTCCTGCATGAAGAAGAGCGGGAAAAAGTTGATGGTCATGCCAGCGCCATTGCTGATGATAAAGTCAGAGACGAAGAGGATCCACGGCACGTGATGCGAGCGGAAGCATAGGAACTGCACGTCCTGCTT
Source organism: Elongisporangium prolatum (assembly GCA_023335875.1). Lineage (NCBI taxonomy): Eukaryota > Oomycota > Peronosporomycetes > Pythiales > Pythiaceae > Elongisporangium > Elongisporangium prolatum. The sequence continues at coordinate 31,635 of JAADVW010000337.1, forward strand.
GAGCAGATAGCCTTCCTCCGGTTCGTCAGTGGCCAGCAGAGCACTCACTTCAGTAGTTTTGGTCTTGGCCACAGCCGCATCATCGTCATCCGAGTAGTCGTATTCAATGTCTAGATCGTTGCCAACCACCGAAGGCGTGCGCAGCGGTTGCTCTGTCTCTGCCAGTTCGATATCGCGACTGTCGTTCTTTCGCAGATTCTCGAAGGCCAAGTCGTCGTCAAACCGGAAGAGCAGTACCGAAGAGACCACGGCCAAGAGAGCGCCAAACACCAGCACTGGCTGCAGCTCGTGGATCTGCCACTTGTCTCCGTAGTAGAGGAACAGCAAGACACACAAGGCCGGGCCCAGGATCTGCGCCACGTTGCTCACGTTGTACTTGATCATGAACGGATACGAGCGCTCGCCATGCGGAATGGAATCAGCAAAGAGTGCCTCCATCGTAGGGCTCTGGAACGCAGCAAAGAACCCCCAGAGGCCGAATGCGATGTATAGCGACTGCAGATGTGTCACTTCCACGGCCCAGATCGTGAGTACGGCTGTAGCGAGACCGATAGCTCCGGCGCCCTTGAGAATTGTATCACGACGCATGTTGTCTCCAAAGTAGCCGGCTGGGATGGAGAAGACCAGTTGCGAGATGCCCTGGATGCCCTTGATGATACCCACAGGCTTGTTGGAGTTGGTCAGCACAAACACATAACCAGAGATGACCTGCTGGAAGAGAATGCTGCGCGCTGCCCAGTAGAAGAGCGTGAAGACGTAGGCATTCTTGACGTTGTGCTCGATGCGCTCCCACCCGAACATGCTGCCTGTCGACTGGAGTGGAACTTGAGAAGTGACTCGTTGGCAAGCTGATGAGTGTCACAGCTGAGTGTTGGTACTCGTGTGATTGGCTAAAATTCAGTTCAACATGCAGGTTGGTCTATTGAGGCTTACTGAGCTGTGGACGTCTTCTTCTCCATGACGTGTGGAAGCAGGAAGAGCTCGAGGCTCAGATCCACACAGTACACGGCCGACGTGACCATGAAGCACATGCGGCAGCCCACAGCGTCAATGATGTAGCCGCCCAGCTCTGCGCTGCCAGACTACAAGAATACCGCGAGTCCTACTGTGATGAGTGTCCCAGTGACCTAGATGAGTGTTTGGCGATCTTGCGCTCTGATTGGCTGGGATTGTTGTCTGGACATCTCAGCCATGACACAACAGAAGCACACAAACAACACCATTGCACGACAACAGCGATAGCAACGACATCATCAGCAGTAACAATCTTTAATTTACGGAATACAGGGCAAATCACAAATAGGGTATTTGATCAAAATCAAAACGCTGCATCAGAATGTTACGGTGGAACTTCTCCATTTTGTCGTCCAAAGAGACTTCCGACCAAAAATCTTCAAAGTCATAGGATGCATCGATCCAGTTCTTCTTCAAGTCAACCATGCGCGCCACTCTTGCCTGTAGATTCAAACAGCGATAGAATGGACGCTCTAAACCAGTGAATGTCGGAGCACTGCCATCCACGTCACCAAGCGTTGCTTGGACATCGAAGCGGCACGACTTCTTCGACGACGATATGCTGCTCTTGAGTACTCCTTTCCGCTCCGCGCTCAACACTTTACTGTTGTTGCGGTCCGCGAGATCAGAGAGACGAGTGTCTCGGATAGATGGATCGAAGAGCTTCAAACGGAAAGCGTCCGTATCGTTGCGAATGAAGCTGATTTGGAAATGATCGAGCGCGTATTCCAAAGGCTTGAACAGTAGCATCCCATTCCTCACATCGTCAATGTCAGATATCTGCATCATCACAAGCGACAGATATTCGTTGCTGTGACGAAACGAATGCGACGCAATCACGAGCGACTCCGGAAAAGCAACATTGAGCAGCATACATCGCACCCTGGATTTCTTCCGGTTGTAGCATCCATAGAAGTTACACAAATTGTCGTTGAAATCTCTGTTTCGGTCTGTGAGAGTCGTTGGGCATGTATAAGAACTTGGGGCGCACTCACTTCAAGAAGAGTCATGGCTGGGGAGCGGAGGTCGTCATGCGGAGGAACCACCACCAACACGTGGATTTCGGTTCTGGCATACCCTCAAGTACCTCGTCAAGACCAAACTCCCCATCAAGTTCATTTCCTTCGAGTGTTAGCGCTTCAATTAGAGCAGTCTTTTCCCCTTTCTTGAGCTTCTTCACATCATCTGTGCTTGATTCGAGCCATGTGTCGTCGCCCTTCCTGGCGAGGAACAGATCTGCATCGCACTTAATCTTGTTCTCCTTCTTCTCCTTGATCTTGTCCTTCAAGTGGCCCACAGACTGACTCATGCCGACATCCACTGGGAACGCGCTTCGCTTCTCCACCTATGACCGCCATACAGAACAGCTCCACCATGATTCCAATCCCGCGGTCTCAATTCGAATTTCAGCTAATCAAACGGTGAACTGGAGGCTGGGTTTTTGACATCACCGTATTGGGTGATTGTGCAACTAAACATACAAAATGTTTTTTACATATATATTACGTTATATATCCGATACTGTATGTACTGGGATGTCGAACCGAAATAACGAGAAGTTTCACGCGCTCTGCACGAGCAAACAGAACGGGAAGCAAATGCTGCCCAAGTCATTGTCACCAGTGACCGAATTTAGGAATGACAAAGTATCGCGTTCATTGTGCAAGTACCGCCACGCTTAGATAGCCAGCCGCACTGTTTCATCCTGTCAGGAGTTCCTGAACACGTCAAAACTGCGTCTCCCTGCTTGTCGATCCATCCTAAGCAAAATCTGGCATCAGAATAGGGAGGGGAGCTTGAATCCTATCCGCATGAAGGAAGAGATGACAAACATTCAAGTTGTTGCTCGCAATCCTGAGCTGGATTTCGTGATTCTCAAGTCATCTTTGTCCAAATCGTTCATTCCTCCTTGGTCAGATGATCTGGAAGCACGTGGCGTTCAAGAACAAGCTCGGATTTACCAGGGCGATATGCATCACCGTCAGTCCGTTCTGAAGGCACCTGATCTATTCTTGCCAATCATCGCTGGAGATTTTGATGCCACTTGGTTCATATCGTTTGACTGAAGTGGAGGAGTCTATGAATTCATGATTGCGGTCTCCGAGTGAAAATTTTGTGTTTGAAACGTAACCACAGACGTGAATTCTTCTGTGACTCACTCGACGCTGTACTGTATCATAGACCAGTCCCGTTGTTGGTTTACGTCTCTGGATTCTTAGCGACGTCCATGAGGCTCTGGTTGGCCATGGCCGTTCTCTCGACCTCTATCGCAGCCAACTGGAGCTCCAGCAGCTTGAGATAGACTGCTTCCCGCTCCCACGCCGTGCTGTCGGTTCTCATGTGCCTCAATGTGTCCTGGTACGACAAGGGCGATCCGTCTACTGGCAGCCACTCAGCGCTGCTGTTCTCTTCCAGCATGGCACATTCGATCGACGAAGCAGGCGACTGAGCCGACCGTTTGATGCTGCGCTTACTCATAGCTCTAGCCACCAATGCTTCGATCTCTTCCTCCGACATTGTGCCATTGCATTCGGCCGTCTCACCGGGCGTGAGCAAGCTTGGCTCGAAGGTCTCTTCTTTCTCTTCCGACGGAGCAATTGATGACGTTGCACTGGCACCACGGCTATCTCTGCTTGCATTCATGTGTCCGAGGACGGAGAACTCGTCCTCTGCTGGTTTCACTTGCATCACTTTGGCACGCTCTATACAGGACGCACAGCAATCAACTCGACACACAGCGTACCGCAGACCAGAGAACAAGGGCTTCTTGACCGAGCACTTGCTACACACTGAGCGATGGCATACGCGGCAGTTGCGCATGTGATAGCGCAGACTGCTGGGGTTGGAGCACACGGAG
>JAADVW010000338.1:0-35398 GCA_023335875.1 Elongisporangium prolatum
CGTGCGCGCGTGCAGACGGTGAAGATTGTATCACTGGAAAGATGACTAGAAGGTCATTAAAGAAGAAGAAGGCCGACAGCAGTGAGAAGAAGAACCAGTGGGTAGTAGGAAAGAAAGAGCACACAGATATTGTGGGGGGGAATATCATGTGCCTTCATGTTTTGGGTGTCGTTATTTCTGTGTCTTCGTCGACAACGCATCCTGCTTTGTTGCAGTGTTCGTTCTCAAGGAGCGGGTAGAGATTTATAAGGTATTTCAGGAGTATCGAAAACAAATGGAGACGCAGCGCCACATGAAGATGAAGAGATTGCAGATAGTTGGAGCGAAAGAGTATTGGCAGATCGAATGAACTGGACCATTGCAGAGGAGATGCTATGCTGTCTACATCATGGACAGCTTAATCAGCAGATATCAGGGACGAAGCCGCCATTACAAGTGCGTATATGGTGAACCTCCTGCCAGCTTAGTGGAATGAAATGGTAGCGCCATTCAAAGCTTGGCTCCAGATAGATCTACCAGTGTGGCATCTTCGTGTGTTCGACTATGAAGCATAGACATATGTCGATGGAAATGAGAGTAAGAAGTGTGATATGCGTGCAAAGAGGATGATGTTCCTGGGTTATCCTACGGATCGATGTGGCTATAAATTGTTAGACTGCGAGGCGCTTAAGCCAAGGTATAGTCACACAGTGATTTTTAATTAGTGAAGTTCCTCAAGATGGCCACACCAGAGGAGTCAGCTCCGTGAAAAAGGGAAGGCTAGGGGAAAACCAGGAGAGGTCTTAGACAGAGACAGAGAAGCGCACAGAGAGCATGAGACGGTAGCCCACCTGTACGACTACGTGTTGCCACAAGTCAGAGTAGAGAGAGAAGAGAGCCCTGTGCAGCGGACTGTTGGTATCCAGACCAGCAGCGCGGAATACAGCGGCACACTGGATCCAGAGATCAGTGCAGGCCGTGCGCAGAGGGACAAGTCGCGTCTGATCAAAGTGATAGCAGAGTGGACCGGTCCACGACATATCCTAAGGGCGAGTGCACCAGAGTGTTAAGAAAATGTGGGGCTACAGTGAGAGGACTAGTAGACCAAGGGTCGCCATTGGGTACAGCCGATGAAAGAGAGAGAAGCCATGCCATAGAGGCGACATCAGGTGGAGCCGATGAGATAGAGAGAAAAGAGTAGAGAGTAGATTTAATAAAGGGGCTGACACTAGTGTGGCAACTGATGTCATGGGAGGAGATAGAAACAAGAATATACTAGAGGAAGCCCGCCTTAGCACAGAAGTCGTGTGTTAGAGACTACGCACGAGCTGTGAGAGAGCAGTATCGAAGAGAGAGTAATGATAGAGCGATACCAAAGCGTGAGAGCAATAAGAGAGCGGTGCCGAAGAATGAGAGAGCGATACCGAAGAGTGAGAGTGATTCCGAGGAGTGAGAGCAGTAGAGAAGCAATACCAAGTCAGCGGACACCAAGCTCGCAGAAGCATAGGTCGTGGACATAGGTCCAGATAATACGTAGTGGACGGACAACAAAGCTACCAAGGTGGTTTGAATATCATGTTCTTATGGACAGAGCAATCACGTCCGCTGATTAGCAGACACGGAAGCATTTCGTGAAGAGTGTGACTCAAACGTGGCATGCAGAAGCAATAGTGTTGGCGGCATCAGGTTTGATTGAGGTTAAGGCCGGCCACGCAAGAAAAAGCCATGGCGTCCCAGAGTTTAGTCAATCGAAAAGTGCCACAGATGCAGAATATGAGTTAATCATAGCCAATGAACACGAGAGCTCGTGCGCAGGACCCATGAATAAAGATTTTGCAGAGCAAGTGGGTTTTGCGACGAAAGTACAATGCTGATGGTTCGATCGAGAGATATAAGGTGAGACTGGTGATCAAAGGGTATTTCCAAGAGCTCAGCGTCGCTTACAATGAAGTCTTCGCACCAGTAGTGCGATATGAGTCGCTGCGCTTTCTGTTGGTGTACGCAACAGGTAAGAATTAGGAGATACACCAAATGGATGCCCCGACCGCGTTTTCGAATGGGACTATTGACGTAGTGCTTTCTATGGAGCAGCCTAAGGGCTATAGTGAGCAAGGAATGAGGATTATTTAAAGAAGTCCTTGTATGGACTAAAGTAAGCTCCCAGATTGTGGTACAAGCTCCTACGCGAGTACCTAAAGAAGCAAGGCTTCTCGATGCTCAAGATAGAAGCCTGCACTGCGTGCAATGGATCGATGGGCAGCCGTGTTTTATATCTATTTAGGTTGACGATTTAACTTTATATGCGACAAGTATGCGGATCGTTGAAATGTTCAAGCGAATGCTCAGAGCCAGATTTGAGATGAGTCCTTAGGGTCGATCCACTATATTCTTGGCTGGGTAATCAAGCGTGATCAAAGCAAGCGATTGCTAAAGATTTCACAGCACATATACACAATGGAGATGCTTAAGAATATCAAGATGGACCTGTGCAACAAGGCTAACGACCCGATTGATCCAGGCCTTACGTTATCCAAGTCGTTGTGTGCAAGTGATCGAGATGAAGTGGAATTCACGAAGGCCAAGCCATATCGGCAACAGTGGGATATCTGATGAATTTAATAGTCGGTACTCGAACAGATAGCGTTCGCAGTTCGCGAGTGTACGCTGTACTTCGCCAACATTGGTATCGCGCATAGTAAGGCTGTCAAGTACATTCTACAATTACGTACGAGGAGCAGTGAACTATGGTCTCGAGTTGGGAGGAGTCAAGTATGCAGGCAAGTCGTTGGAGCATCACATGTTCGCATTTTGCGACGCCGATTTCGCCATGCATGAAAATCGACGGTCTATATCAGGCTACGTGACAAACCTCTGTGTACACTTCGCTCAGTATGCTAGTTCAAGAAGTGATTCACATCCGCGTGATGGCAGAAAAACAATTACGAAATCATCCAAGAGCAAATACGACCCATGTCGACAACGCCAGGACGTTGAAACTAGCCGAGAATCCAGATTTACACGGACGACCGAAGCATATCGACTTCAGGCATCATTTTGTGAGGGAAAAGGAAGAAGGCGGTGCGATTGAAGTAAAAAGAAGTCGAAGCATGGCTGGTATGCTTACAAAGCCACTTATGAAAGCGACATTTGAGAATCATCGAGACATACTTCGAGTTGTTGCTGTTTATGAATACCTGCGCGTGAAGAATAAGGTGGGGCAGTTGAGGAGTGAGTCTCCACTCCGGTCAGATTATTTTAAAAGGGTACGCTAGGTTGCGATTGTTTATGACGGTTGAGAGTAGGTTAGGATTCAAGAGTATAACCACTAAATATATTCCGTTTTACCCGCTTCCCCGCAACTACCATGACATTTGACGATACAAGCGTCATGAGCCAATGCATGAAGAATTACGCCAATTGCATCAGATTTCATTGCAGTTGAAGCCAGATTTGATTTCAAGCTCGTTAAGGCAGCTGGGGGCAGCTGGTCGATTGCCCATCATGTCAGCAGCTCATTGTCGTCCTCTGAGCTGCAAAAGAAAGAGACGAACCACCAGAGATCGAAGCATAGGTCATGAGTCAAGCTAGTGAGATCGTCAAGACCATCATAGAAGAGCCCACGTCCAAGAACTTACTCGATTCGTTGTTGCCACAGGCGAAATGCCCAGCATCGCTGAGGAAGAACGAGCGTATTTCTGTTGGCAACTTCAGTTGAGCGCCAACAGTGGTGGAATTTTGAGAGATGGAGCTAGCAATCAGCAAACTCGTGATCGCGAAGTTTCTGTTAAAGCCGAATCGACGAGTATGACAGAAGATTGAAGACTACAGAAATGCTACTGGCCGAGTTAACTGATGTTCGGGCATACCTGATGTATTCGCTGTTGAGTGTGGTCCACGTCTTGTCGCAGCCCGTGTGGTCCACATGAAGAAAGTCAGCTTGACACTCAGGAATGTTTGTCACATCCAGCACTAGCGAGTCGGACGGCAACTCGACCGAATTGTAGTTTCAGTTTGGTGATTCTGGCTTCTAGGACCTCGTTCTAGAAGGCCGATTGCATATCGTGTGGCTGAGAGAGCTTGGACTCTCTGCATGTCGAGGTAGGACACGTGTCAGGAGTCCTGACTCAGGACTAGTGTGCTCAAGTCCCGATACTTCACTCGATTGAATACACTTACTTTCCAATTTGCGCAGCAACGCATCGTCTACGTCCACAATACGCTGTAATTGTTAAAATCGCAATCCGAGTGTATGCTCTTGTCCTCCAGATCACTAAGAACTCTTAGACACAATGGCCATTCGCTAAGCCTACGAGATCCTTGCCGCTTGATTCTGCTTTTGTAATAGAGACCAAGCGGAAATGTATTCTCTTGATTTGCTCTGGAATAGGCTGGAAAGCAAGCTAGAGCAGCTGTCACCAATTGTCATTGTGATCGATCGAGACGTTGAAGATGTGAGAAGTATGGTACAAGTGGTACATATGCCGTCTAGTAAACGGGAGGCATCGGCGAGCCAACGGAAAGAGTTCCACTAGAACCCACGAGAGGAAGGCAATCTTCGCCAAGGAGGAAACGATCTACGAACGGAGAGTGGCGCCAGGATGTCGGATCTATGGAAGATCGAGATACCAGACGAGAATATGCGACGGAACACGCAGGTGAGAAAACAGCAGCAAGGTGTGTTGAAGCGGAAGGGGCGTCAGCATCTTGTGCAAGTGTTACATCGTTAAGTGCAGGAGAACGAAGTGCGAAGGCGATAACGCGTGAGTGTGGTACGGGTGTGAACGCAGGCATCAGAAATAAAGACAAGGACACGCGCGTCGAAGTGGTGGTACCAGATGCAGGTGTTGCGCAGGCTCAGACCAGTGTAGACGGCGGTGTCAAGAGGACTGTCAGCAGGTACTCGCGGAGGAAAGTCAGCGGCGAGCGTGCGGCTGAAGCAGCTGCAGCGCCGAGGGTAAGTCGTGCCGGGAATACGGCTTCGGAACGTCCGAAAGGCAGCAAGAATAAGCCGAAGAAGGCCAGTTCCACTCTAACTCTTGCTGCTAATGCCGATGTGCTGTGCGGCATTCTGTGCCAGCACTTTGAACGCATTCCGTCTTGGATGTGCCACCCGGTTATGCCACAGTCGCACAATATCTTCTTTTCGCTGACGAATAACTACACTCGAACAGATCTCCGAAACATCTTGACTACACCGCTGCAAATCCATCTTGTCCATTCTGGATACTGAATTTAGAAGTGCGTAAGCACGACTTACTTTGTACACTATGGACACTGCCTGTACACGGTCGAAGTGCACTGCCGTCCTGTTCGCTTTTTTCTATGCAAGCTGCTATCTGATACTGAACAAATTCAACTGGATGGACGGGATGCAGTACACACTCTTGAGCTTTAAGAGCTTGTCACCAGCTTCTGTCTTCACTATCACTGTAAGATTGCCCACTCCCATCATGCTTGCCGCCGACTTTCATTTCAGCTGACACTGACTTGTAGTTGCTGAGACAATTCTGGCTATATGTCATGTAACGTTTGCCCCTAGTCGAGAAACCGCTCATCTTCTTTTGTGCTCGTCTGAAAGCACACTTTAGCGATCGTCATCAACGCTGACTCCGAGCCTGAGCTCGCTTCAATATCACTATGCACCAGCATAGCTGTACTCTTACTCTTGCACTTCTCCCAACATCTTTGATCTGTTGCTCACTCCATCATCATTACGCATTTTCTTCATCTGGTGATTCTGCTTACGTCTAGTTTAGTCTCGATCGTCTTCATGGAAGTCGCGTCATGATCTATACGGTGGTGCGTCTTTGCGACCGCTCTTCTCCTTCTCCTTCTAGATGTGAAACTCCGCTAACCAAGTGGCTGTTCATGCCGCAATGACGGCATATACCATTTCTCTTATACTCTCCACTCGCTGTAAGCGCTGTCTCAACTTCTCTGGGGTCTTCTTGCTTACTCAACGACTGTCGTCGCTCATTCTCAATATACGACGACACTAGAAGACCCACTACTCGATCAAACTTAATCTCTACGTTGCAAGCGAGGGACTGCACTACATATGGCCGAAGACCATCGTAACACAAATCATCCAACACGATCACCAACACATAGTGCTTCAAATTGTTTTCATCTCAAGGCCCATGGTCTCAGGCTTGGTAAATTCATCTTTGAGCTGTTCGATAACGGTCAACAAGTTCTTTCGCTTCTCAAACGTTATGAGCATGGCTGATGGCAGTTGATGAACAAGCGTCAACTCGGTGGCACCGACAAACATCTTTCGTAGACGCATCGGAAAGTTGTACGGTCGGTTGATACCATGAATGGTCTTAGCAAGTTCTAGTGGCAGCGTCGTCTCAATCCCCCATCGCGCTTCCTTTCCACCGATTGACATACACGACATACTTCTCCTTCTCAGTCATTGCGTCGGACACCCTATCTGTCTTGGCACAGAAATCTTTCCATAGCCCCTGAGCATCGAGCTTCAGCCGTAAGCGACTGTGCCATCCATGAAAATCACAATTCTTGTTCACCAGTATTGGCACAGAATGCTCATCCTATTTCTTCTTCTTCTGCTTATCTTAGTCTCTTCCGTGAGATCCGTGGCAAATGATCCAGCGTTGAGCTTGGGCTCATAACCAGTTGCAGGGAAGCGGACAAACGAAATATATTTACTGGTTGCACTCTATTTAATCATAACCTGCTCTCAACCGTCATAACATATCGTAACTAGTGTACTCTTCTAAAATCATCTGACCGGAGTGGAGACTCGCTCCTCAATTATGGTCATCTGGATGTTGTCTTGCTAGAACTCGTACTTTGATTGCAGATGAAAGCGAGCGTTTTGGACTTCTGTCAGTTGCTATTTAGGGGCCTTCAAATCGTGATCGCACTCGTCTATTCGTTTCTGGAAATAAGCAGCCTCGGTGTCGAGCGTCTTGATCGCTGATATTGTCTCGGCAGAGACGTCCTGGGTGCACTCAGATGGCCATGTATGTCTTTCTTGACACGAATAATCCGGTTCTGGGGTCCCTTACATTACCTCCAATAGCATAAATTATTCCGTCAATAAACGAATAGAACATGACGGCATTTCCCGATGTGATGGCGTTGATATCACCGCAATATGGGATCACATCCGCGAGATCATTCCTTATTCGCGTTTGGTCTTTGGGTGTCAGATTTTTCTTACCTGAAATGTGTTCTAAACCGCTCTAATTGCACTAAACTACTGTAATATATCGACATAGGTTGCGGTATTTGCAGTTAGGTATGTTTTAGTCCGGCGCTGTACCATTCGATTTGCGTTTTAGGTCCGGATTGGAGCTACATTGCGAATTTGTCAGTATCCGATGGTAATTCGGCATTATATTTCAGGACTTTAGTGTACTTTAGATCGGGTTTAGGTAGAAATATCAGCTTCGGGATTGTGGCTTCTGGCATTCTTGTTCGTGGCGAACGCAATCTCATCTGTTGTCTGGTCGCAACGCTGTGACCGTCTCGCCCGCCACGGTACTTAACGTTAAAACCATAAGAAACTAATTTCGATTGCAAAATGTGGGAAAGTGAGTACTGTCCCGTATCAAGTGAAAGTCCGCAGATACCAGTACGCTGGCATGGCTCTGAAGAGCCCCATTGCGGAAGGCTCCGCGCAGCGAAACGTAGGGAGGAAAAGCGACGGGCGACGAGCCCTCCCTGACTAGGCGATGTTAATCTATTGCTAGACACCGCCCATGCCAACGCGACCAAAGAACTACTGATTTATGTTACCTAATTCGTACTCGCATTTCCACATTTGTGCACTCGGAAATATTCCGTGTCGCTGCAACATCATCGACTGTGGCTAGTTATCCATTATTATAGAGAGGTCAGTCCTCTCTATAATGTGGTTAGTCGAGTCTCTCGGAACTCGTCGAACCCATCTCCAATTGCGGTGCTATGACACACCACTGTCGTCGTAGATCTTCTTCTTCCTCCTACACATCTGCATTCCCTTGCGTACGCGAGCCTCCAGCTCAATGTATGTATTCAACATCAACGTAGGAAATGTAGTCCGTTCGCTAACAACAGAGGAATATTATCAGTCTCCGTTCCCACCACATCACACTCGAGTACCTCACCTCACTAGGAGATACAGCAATTTGACCGATCAAAAATTTAAATATTAAGACATGAATCCACGCTCAAACAACATGATCTCGAGAAGCCAGCCGAGTTCCCGACCTGCGGGATTCTATGGTGGCAACGTGTCGAAGGTGAAGATACATTCCGCATGTTCTCCACCAGCGACACGGAAGGCTAGCTTCCTTAACTCAATGACCTCAAAAGGCTGATCAAACTGAAGAGTTCAATCTCCAGTGGCCCTGTGGTAAAGTGGATGGTTAAAATACAACCCATTAAAAATATGCCATGGATCTGTGACAAGGACGCTGAGGATGGTTCTCAGAGCGGTCAAATCTGGATTCCCAGATCTCCGTAAAGCAAGATTGATTCCAGATCTGTGCATCTGGATCGAGGGCAAGTTCTGTGGTAAATAAACTGGCGATATTCTCACCAATCACAAGCGTCGTTGTGGCCTGGTTCAGTTTCGTCAAGGTCCAGTTAGTACTGATCAAGACCCGCTGCGACCGATAATGACCCTCGGATGAGTGACCTAATCGGTATCGGTCCGAATTTGGAAAGGCTAATTCAAAAATCTGGGTGTCGATTTTCAGATTCCCTCAGCCAGATCCCTCCAATACTTCGGAATCTGAGGGATATTTCCATGAATTTTGGTTCATGAAAGGTCGGACTTGTCAGTTGCTTAATGAACGCGCGAAGTGGATTGAGGATAGTACGGGCAGAAATTAGGGAGTTAGTAAGTTTCAAAAGGTTAACTGGATGCTCTTTCGCAGAGGTCGGCGAGCTAACAGGTCTTCTTCATTCAAGGCAAAGCTGGGGGAGTCTCTACCCCCCCCATTTCAAGGCGAGGCCGCGCATAGTGCCAGATTCACCAACGCGTAGGCTTCTAGTGAGCTTCGAGGCGTCTACGGAAGACAGTTCTTCGTCCGCGCGCTTTTGTGAGCTGGGATTCACAAACCCAGCACCGAATATATCAACGGCATCGGCGAGTTCAGTATCCTCGATCGACCCACCACAGGTTCTCCACTACATCAGCAGCCAATGAGACCGCTAAAGCAGTTTAGGTGCCATCTACACGGCTGGTGACTCGCACGTTCCTCATTTAAGGAGTTCTGATCGGACGTTTTACGACAGTCCAGTTCGATTCCGGAATGCCCGCATACTTTCTTCGTGACGTGGCTCTAAATCAATTTCTACTTGCAACCAAGGTTCAGAGGCTGAAAATGAGACGTTAGAAAACTGCAAGCTCGCCATGCGAAAGCGGTCAGTTCGTTTATTCTCTCCAAAACTTGAGAATATCTCTACGAGTGCATTCACTTGATGGAAAAGAAGCCATCGGCCACTGTCAATGAACAAGCAGCCGAGTATTAATTCTTTGCTCTCTCATCACCACCTGCCGGATGGAAAGGATGCAACCTCTGAGACCGCATTGGTCTATGACTTCTAGAAAAACACGCCTCCAGACTGGCAAGATCGCTATGACATTAGCCGTAAATAGCTCAAGACTATCGACGAGATGGCACGGTACGTTGCAAAAATTGATGGGCGCTTGGCCACCACGACCAGTTACGTCCTAAGCCAATAGCCAATGAACCGCAACTCCTCCTCGAGGAAATACTCCTAGAGAATCCGACGATATATGGACGACATGAGGCAATGGCAGAACACGCAAGTTCATCAATGCTCTTCGTCGCGTGGGGACAAGCAGTGCGTTACATGTTTAGCCTAATGATACCCAGCACATTCGGGCGTTGAAGCTCGTACGGCCAAGTCGTGGTGTGGTGGGCGTTTTCGGTGATGCCAAACCGTGATGAAACACGACCTACGGCCTGCTAGCTTTCCTACTCACTTACGGAATGCACTTGTTCTTCAGTTTTTTATGCGGTTGGGGATGATATTGCCACTGGACATGCGCAATGGGAGGATCCTCAACCAAAGCTTCGCCCCATGATATGCGGGAATTAGAAAACTGTCTTTTCAGCTCAGCCAATAGAGATCCAGGTACGATCATCATCGCGTCTCAACAAACTCCAACAAAGAGGGTAACCACCAACACCAGCACTTTCGTTCACGTCCTTCGTCTTTCGGCGAATCTCGCAGCAGCCAACATCGAAAAATGAGATCATTTATGTGGTTCTGCCCTAGAGGGCAGGAAGCGTCGAATGTTGTGGACATGACAGCTGCAGACGCAGATAATTGTCGCTCTGGTGAACGAGGGTAGTAGACGGGTATTTCCTGCACTAGTTCATACTGATCGACCAACGTTGATATACAAGAGCGTGCTGGATGATCAAGTACTTAAGTCGTTGACTAGCGCCAACACTAAACTCTAATTACCCAATGGAACTATTATGAAGGCCTAAGTGACGCCGTGAGCTGCACACAAGTTCCTGGAGTTTAGTCAGCTTCGTCAGTTTTAATGGAGCTGTGTGGTCGTCAAACAGCTCGTACGGAATGCTCATTGGCCGTGATATAATTGGACCTATCTCGACTTCAGCAGCAAGCCAAATAACATGGGATGGCATTTCTGCCCCAGTACACCCACTTGAAACAGCGCTATGAACTCTTCGATGAAGGAGCAGGTCATTGCCATCATCGATGCGCAAGAACCATCTCCCATTTTGGACAGTCAGTATCACCAGCTCGAGATTCTTGAGGCAGAATACAAGGCAGATCCACGAGACGACCATGTTTCACAACACCTGAGCAAGGATGAACGAAAATGCTTCAATTGCTTCATTCGTTTGAGAGCTCGTTATTCAGTGGAAAGCTTCAGTTATAGAGGGGTGCGCCGTATGAGATACTATCGATAGCTCAATGAAGTGATTATACTCGAAGCCATTTCCGGTTTCCAAAGCCAAAGAAGAGAAGACAAAGTATATGATTGCCGTCTTGAAGGGCTTGGTATCATTACTCGAGACGTCCACAACCCGTGGGCCACACCCACATTCATCATTCCAAAGAAGGATCACTCTGAGATACTTCTTACATACCTCCGTGTCTCAATCAGCACCTTGGTAGGCAGCCACGGATTATCAAAGAGGAGCTCCAAGGTGTACCATGCTTTAATTTTGTGACCACCTTTGATTTTAATATGGGTCATTATACGATCGCGTTGAGAATCACGGCTAACCGCGTTTATCTTGCCATTCACTAAGTATGGCTAGCTCAAGATACAGATGGGAAACCATGTTTATCTAGCCATTTGGCTCAGGACGGCTATGGGATATCAACAACTCCAAGTTGTTTTCAAGCTCTCATTGACATACTACTGGGTGATCTGAAGATTGTGCGCTGTTACCTGGATGACGTGCTCGTGACCACAGAACACGGCTTTCAAAATCATGTGCTACAAACGGAAGAGATCCTAAACTCGCTTGCAGGATGCAGGACTGATACTTAGCGTAAAGGATTGCTCATTTGCTGCTCACCAGGCTAATTATCTTGGCTATACCATCACTACAGTCGCACACATGCCGCAGACGGATGAACTTGTTGCTATCCAACGCATCAAGACGCCATTCAACAAGTATGAAATCCGACTACTCATTGGTTATGTTAACTATTACATTTTGCCGCGCGTTGCTCATCTTATGGCACCTCTTACCACGCTCACATGCAAGACAGCCACTTGAATTTGGACAGATGTGTACCAACACGCCTATGGCCAGGTAAAAGCGTTGGTGCTTCATGAACCTCATCTCCGGTATCCTGATCACAAGAAGCCGTTTATCATCCACGCTGATTATTCGAGCCTTCAGCTTGGGAGAGTGATCACACAAAGAAAGTAGCCGGCTGTCTACAAGCGAAACTGTAGCCAACTCGGCAAAACTACAGTGTCATACAACAAGAGTTGCTTTCAATCGTCGAGATCCTTAAAGGACACATGACGATGCTGCTGGGCCAACGCATCACTGTCTATATAGACCACAACAATATGTAGTGCGGCAATCCGCTATCAGGAAGAGACATGCGGTGGAGACTGCTGCTGGAAAGGTTCTGCCCTGAAATTGTGTACATCTAGGGCGCTGACAACGCCGCAGCCGGTGCTTTGTCACAGCTGCCGCGTGATGACGAATCATCATTGGTTATGAAGACCGATTCCCACTCGGGTACCCGGTGCTGGAACAATATTAGCAGAAGGAGCATTCGCCAATTTCCGCTCGAGTTCAATAAAAGCGCATTGGCAGATTTGTTCTCAAAACGGCGCACGATACCGATATCATCATCTCTGCGGGCCTTCGCAAACGTGTGCTTGATTTCTACCACGAGGCACTGCTGCTTACGGACCTCTCCTCTATGTACTAGGCAAGTCAGGTCGCATTCTTCTGGCCTGATTGTAAGCACCAAATTGAACGATATGCACACCAGTGACACGTGTCATCGACTCAATCGAAGCAGCAAGTCGTAGGGAGGTTGTGTTGTCCTGCTGGCTCTGGTTGGTTGGCTGGTTGTGCTAGCGTCCTTTGTTTCAAAATGGGGAGTCACTCTTCTACTCATCGGAAGACGAATTGATAGTGATAGATTCAACGATTAGCTTTCACTTCGAAATATGCGATGAATTGCAAAGACAAACACAACAAGCAACTCTTCCGCCAACTCTTTCTCGACATTTGCCTGTGCCACCTGTACTGCCCGAGATATATCGCCACCATCTACCTATCCTGGGATGCTTGCATTCGTGGGACCTATGCGCGAGACAACACTCTCCGAGTTCAACTACGTCAAAATTAACCGTACCGATCAAGATAAAGCTGGGGTTCAAGGTCAAATTGACTCGGAGCTGCGACCAAATAAGAACGATTATGAGCTGCAACCTCCTGTCGATTCATGATTCCAGGTTGCTGTCCGTGACTAGAACCGAATCGTGCAGCGCGGTGACTAGCCTCGATGGAGTTCACGTCAGCCAGGAATTCAAATCACTCGGCCAGCAAATCTCAAGCATGTCCGTGATCGTAACGACGAAGTCATCAAAGACGTTCGCAAAGGACTCTTAGACGGATACTTCTGATCCCTTAGCAGTCGGTCCTCAATCAGTGGCCAGAGATTTTATTAGTTCAATTGATGTTGTTGACAAGCAAATTCCCGACAGATTCGACACTTGTGTTAAAGTGATGAATAATCGATAATATCCTCTTAGGGAATCTGTCAACGACTGTACAGGTCGTGTCAAATTCCAGCCCATCTCCCTCTCTTTATTTGCTTGTCGCTTCATTTCGGCCAAGGTTCTAGAAGGTTTGATTTGTTTCCGAGCTGTTTGGCTCACAATAAGAGATTAAATGGCATTCTGGTTGCGCAGAGTGCAAATGTTTAGGCCATGTTAAATGACGGAAAAAATGGATATTCACCTCCCGCTGAATCGCTATTTTGTCCTCGAAACCAAAAAGCAAATTCCACCCAAAATATCCATTTGTGGAGTTGATGAAAAATGGTCTCTTCGTACATGCTCATCTTCCACACTTGTTTTAAAGAGAGAAAAAACAGCTAGTTTTTATAGCACCAAAACCGCACCGTCCCACTCGCGTTGAAGTGCAATCGTCGGGCACATCAGAAAGAATTGCGAGAGGAAACGTCATCAGCAACATGGGAGACGCTAAGGCAAGGCGTCATGGAGCAACGATATGGAGAGCTATCACCTCGGTTGTGTGCTCACAGCCAAGAGCGATCCGGAGCTATACACTGGCAGGGGTCTCAAGACTCACGCTTCCAGAAGAAACTCAAAAAGCGCTCTCGCTGACGTTCAACGGCCAAGGTAAGCTAGTTTCCATGTGCTCACGTTGCTACTGCGTGCTAAGCTGCAGCCCATACCAGGTTGATGCCAACCGAAGTACAGTACGCTGGGTTGATGGCACTCTACGACAAATACGCGGAGCTCGCAAGTAAGGGCGTTTATTGGGTCCGACTCCGACGGAAAGCTGCCGTACTTGGACGATGAGTGGGGTGCCCTAAATGGTGCTGCGGACAAGGTGGGGAAGACGAACATCAGAGCGATCCAGAAATACGGCTTCTCTCACGTGGAAGTGTGTGAGCTGCTCAAGGATGGCAAGAGACGCAAAGGCGCCAGCGGCGACATCACCGCGTCGTACTGGAAGAGGTCAGTTGTTGACTCTCACCCAAAGCTAGAAAATATACCGCGTTCCACGTCTACTCTTCATCGAGTTCTTGGCCACGATCACAGAGAGCTTGAGTGTAACTTCGCCACATCTCACGGGCGATGAAGTTCCTCTGCGATGCTGCAGAGGAGAAATCAAACGGAATGGGTGATTCGCCTTGCTCTTCATCACCTTGCGCGGCCGCTCGCTCACCATCATTGACGGCAGACTGCTCAGGCTCGACTTGATCCAGGTCTTCAGCGAGGTCGTTAGCATTGCTTTTTTGGATGAAGTTGTGCACACATCACGCAGCAAAGATGGCAACCTTGACTGTTTCTAGCAAATACAAACCGGTTTGGTACAAAGACGGGGCAGGGATGAAAAGGCGGGAGATCTTTTTGAGGAAGCCAGGAAGGCCTGAAGGGCCAAAGAAGAAACGACCACCGCAAAGGTCGCACGGGGAGTTTCGTGAAGGTAAAGAGGAAGCCGAGGAAGAGAAAGAAGCTGTAGAAGAGGAACAACATGGCGAAGATGAAGACGAGGTGAACGCTGCGACTTCGCCTGACGTGCCTGCACAGCCTGCCGCCTCCCCTCCGCCTGAGGTCACCACTGCACTTGAAGCCGCCCCTGCACGTGAAGTTCCCGTCGTGGTCACTGCTCCGCGCAAAACACATTGCGCCAGTCTTCCCACAAGCGCGCGCCGGAGTAGGGTTGAATACCACATTAACAATTGAGATAGTTTAACTTTGTGACGGGTCACGTCTCGTATCTTGACCTTTGTATAGGCAAGCAAAAGGGTAAATAGGAAAGCTTAGGTGGTTATATAGTTATTGATTTGCACTCTTCTGCCCAAGAGTTCCTTCGTGTCCTACGCCAGGTGAAGCAAAGTGGCCACTGGCCTTTGCGATAGCTCACCCTCAAGACCCGTGCCCGGAACGTAGGGTACTGAAAACGCGAAGGCGAGGCCGGTGGAGTTCGCACTCCCCACTTCAAAGCAAGGCAAGGCTGCGCTCGGTGCTAAATTCACCAGCGCGAAGGCTCCTAGTGAGCTCCAGGGCGTCCGTATGAGACACTTCTTCGTCCGCGCACGTCCCTCGTGGGCTGAGATTCACGACTCAGTAAGGAAGACATCAACGGCATCGGCGAGTGGAAGTATCCTCGACCGATCCAACCCCAGATTCCTCACCCCATCAGCGGCCAACGAGACCGGTGAAGGCGGCTTCGGTGACTCGCAGATTCCTTCGTAAGGAATTCTGATTGGACGTTTTACGACATATGTGCAGTTAAGTGGTAGCAAATCCATCAATGGGTGCATTTCCATCTCCTCTGACTCAATCTGGCAGGACGATGGATCTGCTGATGACCTTTCGATGGTCGAATCCATAGTTTCGCAGACTTATGCGCTACCAACACCAACTTCAAAAGAGCATCATCAGTGGGCCAGAGAAGCATGAAATGTTACTACCGAATAGAACAGCAGTTTAATCAAAGCATACTAAAGCTTAAAGACACAAGGGCACTCGAACGACTCGCGATATTGAATTCTGAAGTACTTTATCATGTTGGCGAAATAACACAATGATGGCTACTTGTCGGCTGAGCGCGGTTCTCAGCTGTGATTCGTTGCCATAATACCTCTGTCGGCTCAGTGGATTAAGCGTTTGCTTTTGCTCGACTCGTTGCGCTTCCAAGCGAACTGCGACATCGGTGTCTGGTATGTTTTCTGTAGTCGATGTTTGAATGATATAATTGACAGTCGAAAGAAGAACCTCTTTTCTGTGGGATTGGTGCGCAATCGACCAAGCATGAGCTGCTTCAAGATTACGAACGGCTAGACCATCGATTAAACCTACACTCTATTCATTCCACAAGTCAATGACCATGCTGATTGCCCGGGACATTTGTACTCAGTCGACGTTTGTGGGGGCTTACATGAAGTCGTTCAATCCCAGTCTACTGTGACATGAACAGCCGCTTTACCAGCTGACGGCCGATCTATCTTGCCAGTGAGAGCTGTAAACGAAGTTTTGATATCGGATGCGCACTCATTCAACTTCGAGATTAACTGTGTGTGTTGCGTTCGTAAATGATCCACACGCACTGGTACGATCGCTTCATGCGACTTACTTGCAGGCGATAGCTCCGATCTTATTTTATCTTCTAATGCATGTTTAAATTGAATAAACTCCTTTGACTGAAATACAGAATGAGTCCATAGCCGATGGATAGGAAAAGCAGCTATGAGATCAACCACATCTTGCAAAATCACTATGCGCATGAAGATAGAAATCTATGCGTTGCAAGGTGCTGTTCACATGGCTGGAGCTGCTGATACCGTGCGCAAAACCAATCAACAAGGAAAACACTTGTTTCTGGAGCATCAGAGGTGGGATAATCTGGTCTCGTGCCAAATAGAAACACTTTGGTCACTAGGTAATCCTGCCGATGAGCGCATCGCTTCTCGTGGAAGTGCGCTAAGATACCATCCCTCCATAGAATAGATACTCCATCTCCCCCAAGACGACGAATCTGGGACTCTGTTGCGCCGGCCAGCTCTGCCATCAGAGCACTCAATCCTCTAGCTGCGTGTGCTTCCGCTTTTGAATGAATTCTGAGAGCAGCAAATGCCTTGATAGTTGCATTGTAGTGAGCCCGATACGACAAATCAACAGTTCGATCTTTTCCACCTTTTAGTAGCTTGATATCATACCACTGCTTGAAGTCAACCAACAAGTTTGGAAAGGTTTAGTTCTCAATTGTCGAGCGCCCAAACAAAAAAACCACGGAGCCAAATCGACAAATCTGCTTGAGCTTGGTCTGAGAATGATTGGAACTCTCTTCGCTCAAACTGATTCGTTTTCCCTAGGCTCATTATCAGCACGAGCGTCCGGCATTCTGAGTACACGTCATGCTCGAGTTTCACAAAAAAATATAAAAATAGATCAGGCAGATGCAAATTTCGCGCAAATTTACCACGTAAGATACACGAGTGGCACAGTAGATGAGATATTCGATTCCGCAGACCTTCTCCAGTATTGTTGCCCATGTCGAACGCAGAAATTCGCTCTGGTGTGATAAACATCCAGAAGTGAGCCAACACTGAGGTCAACGGGTCAACGTATTCTTGTGTAGCCTTATCGCGTTTTTTCGATTCATAGTCGATAGAAGCAATGATACCACAGAATCTCTTGGATGTGGATGACTGTTGTAGCATCGAACCCGCTGATCGCTATACAAATCGGCGATTGCAGTCACATACATCGCAACAGTTGAGAGACCAACTTTATTCGTCGTGTTCTTCTTGCGAACAGTACGATCGAGAACCTCTTCCTGCAGAAAAGATTCAACGTTGCTGCTGTTACTTGATCAACTGAGGCAACGTTAGAGCCATTTACGCTCGCATCACACTTTGTACTCGCGCTGCTTTGGTTGATACGCTTGGTTCGCGTTGACTACTCGCGCTTCTTACTGTCGATCAATTGTGCGCAGAACCCACTCGTCCAGCTCAACTCGGAGGGCTGGCGCCTCCATAGTTGAGCATCAAGTTGATGTTGCGTTTGTGAGTCCAACAGGCGACTACATAAAACCGCTCAGAGCATGTATCAGACCTAGTTCCCTGTTTAAGAAATTACGCAATCACTTCTGCAAAGCTACCCTTATTGGGAACCCTAAGCACCTTGCAGATAGCCATTAATTATAGAGATCACCCTACCTTTTCCAGGCCTAAATCACCAAGAGTCAACGAAGATCTGCAAAGGCAAATACAAATGCATCAATTGCAAAGCCGAATTAGGCAAAACCTGCAATAATACATGATGGAAGCACACCATAACATATAAAGTTATAAAACTTATGAGTTCCGCCAGTCAGCGCGCGCTCCAACTCACGCACGTTCACTACTCCCGCGCATAAAATCCGCGCCAACACTTTCCGCATTGCAGATTCTGCGTAAGTTCGCTCGCATCCCCCTTTGTCGATTCCACCAATAGCTGTGGTCCCCCGCACTGCGCTGTAGCGCTCTCTAGCAGGAGGGCGCAGCAATTTATCACTTAATTTATTTCCCTCTGCCAGCAGCAACCACCAAGGAGAGAATGTCGGCCACGTACATCGGATGCACGCTGGAGATCGAGATGCGTATCGTTGAAGCTGCTCGAAGTGGCGCTGCATGTTGGCACTTAAGCTTTGATCAACTCAGCACTGCCACTATGTATGTGTTTTCGACGTGTATAAGATTTGGCAGTTACGTGTTTTAACGGAGAGACGAATTTGGCTTTGCTCTTTCTTATTTGCTCCAACAGAACTTCCTTGGCTCTTAACGGTTTTGGCCTGGTAAAGGTGCACACTTCTGCCAAATATGGATAGAATTGGACATAGAAAATGCAGACAACGCAGTCGAATGGAAACTAGGAATGCATCTACGAGGATTGTGTCAAGGCCAACTGCCGGAAATCCTCAATGCAATCAGATACGATCATGTCGTCCTCGAGTTCCATGGCAAGTTCGACATCGTCACGCAAGAACGAATACTTGGATTGAAGCTCCTTCAGTCGCATACGGTGGTTAAGAACTTTGGTTAAACGCCTTCCAGAGCGATTTTCGAGTTGCGATCACACTGGTCGATCTGCCGTTGGGATTTAGCTGCTTCTGCCGTCAGTCTATCAATTGAAGCTCGTGTGGTTTCAATTGCGCTTCTAGTCTCATCGGATTGCTGCCGCAGTCGATTGATATCATGGCTTGAGCGATCCAGTCGTTGAGTCGCGGCAGCTAATTCATTTTCAACTGCCGACACGATGCCATCGATCTGCGAATAGAACGGGATTGCGCGTTTCGCGTCACCCGAAATGATGGCGCTGAATATGCCATGGAAAGGAATGAGATCGTAGGCAGCATTACTTTGGCACTGGCGCTCCCTGCTGATTGTATTGCGCAACTCTTGGATCTTGCCTTCCTCTTCATGGATGGCCGATCGGAGCGCACTCATTTCATTGCCTTGTCTCGCGAGAAAAGCTTCATGTTTGAGCTTCTCTTTCGTTTCCATCTCCAGTCGATTTGTCGCGAGCACGTGGGATGCTGAAGCTCTTTCCAGTTTAGATTGAATGTGTCGGCATTCCTCTTCGAGCTGATTGCACTCTTGATCATTGTCTTCTTGCAACGAGTTGAGCAGCCCGCAGGCCACGATACAGAACGTAGGAATATCCGTGATTGTGATGAGGCGATTAATTCTTGAGGCGTCCGTCAGCGTCTCGCTGACGCTTCGATCCTGCTTCAAAAGGCGTATATCAGGTCTTCCCTTTGCTTGTAGGTAGGCCACAGTTAGGCTCACCTTGGATTGAATCGTTTTCATTGCGCTCAAGGCTGAGTTGTAGGTCTTGCCCACAACCAGCCACGAAAACCACGAATCTGTAATAGCCTCGACGAATTCCTCCGTATCTTGGAACGCCTTCAGCACACTGCAGTGCCCCTGGACGTCTGTCAAGTAAGCGCAAGCGTCCTTGCACGCCGTCGTGACCGACTCTAGTGCTCTGATCGTGATATCCAGCGCTTGAGTGACGGAGTCATTTTGCGTTGTCGTGCTCCTTAATGCCTCGATGGCGTCAGCTATATCGACATTGGCATTGCGCTCATGATCTTGCAGATAGAGACGCTCCTCACGAAAGCGGGCAACCCTGGAGATCGCTCTTTGTGTTCCCATCACAGCCGTCACTAGGGCAAGCGCAAAATCCATGCCCCTCTCGCTTGCGTCCGGCTCGAAAGCTGTAATCAACGCGGCGCAAGCAAGATCACTTGTGTGTTGCGATTTCTTTATCAGAGCATCAGCGATCTTGATCATCATTTCGGCCACTTTGCTGGACAATGCCAGCACTTGAAAAGATGCCTCCAGTCGCTGAGTCTTCAGCATTTGAAGCGCAAGTTGATGATACTCCATGACTTCCATGGACACACTGAGAAATTTCTTGCACGACAGATATACGTCGTCAACAAGCGCTTCGTAGCTTGCCAGCAACTCTGCAGTCACGCCATTGGATGTCATCGCATCCGTGTAGGCGATTCTGAGTGAATTGTCAACCAGCATTAAGTTCTCGAAGCACTGGGTCGCGTTTATCAAGGCGTGTCCGTCTTCTCTGTCGCAAACGTTTGCTTGGACCACAGCGTTGCTAAAGATTGGCGCGACATCACGGTCGAAGCTTGTATATTTTTGGACCAGCAGTATGGGGCTCACACTGCTGTCAGAACACCTAAGAGTCGTCATTCAGATCAAGTTCCGCTCAAATTGAAGACTGAGGGCAAGATTTCTTCTCTGTGGGTTAACTACCAGCAGAATGCAGAGCGGCTGGCAAAGCTTTTTGGGTTGCAACCAAGGCGAGTGTACCTCAGTACGGGAAGAATCCAACTGGGTTGAGTTGAAATCGAATTTCAGAATGCTGGATCCAGCCTGTCTGACTTCGCTTTATAAAAACGAGATAAAGATCTGCTTGAGATGCCTGTGTGCTCATTTTCAAACGCTTGCCCTTGATGAGCTCTGTCAACTGAGAGATATGTACCGTGTTGGTGTCTGTGAATAAAGCCGACAGACAGGGCAAAGAGATCCCAGCTGCATCGGCAAGCAGTGCTACGTTCAGCTCAGTGGTGCAAGAGTTTCTTGTTTGGCCGCTGGTTTGAACAAGACGGAAGCAGAGAACGCGACTCCTTCTCTCTGTTGGCATCTCACTCTCTAATTTGCACCTTACCATGAACTCGTCCCCAATGTCGACGCTTCCGATTGCCGATAACCCGATCCTGTCCATCCAGAAGTACGCCAACTTCGAGCGTGACGTCGTCCCAATCTTCAAGAATGAGCTGGTTCTAAAAAGCGTGGACGCCCTGTTGACGCAGCGATATACTTCTATCAACGTGGCCCAGAGCATGAAGAAACTGCAGACTGTGGGCGAGTTGCTTGGTGTCGCCTATGCGGGTTCCAAGGGCTTCAAGTGCAACGCTCAGGTTGTCCGGTTGCTGGCCGACTACCAGACGCTGGGCAAAGACTCGCAAATCGCGTGCAGTGAGTTCCTCATGGCCTCCATGAAGGCTCTTCGGTACCACAAGATGGCGCATCAGATGGTGACCAAGCAGGAGCCAGAGAAGGCCTTTCAAGTGCTGTCCTTGACCAGCAAGGTCGCAGCCAAGATGGTCACCATCGCTGATGGGCTTGTGACCAAAGCCCAGAACATGTGCGATCTTTCGGCCAACGCTCTGAAAGCGGCGAGCACGGTTGACGCAATCGCGACGGACAAGAAGGCTAAGGTCGTTTCCATGATGGCCGAGCTTGAGGCTCAGAAAGCCACGCTCGACACCGAAACTAGATCCCTCCGGGCCTAAGTGGCGGATGCCCGGGAAGGCGAGCACAAGGCAGCCCGGCAAGCGGACGAAGCTCGGAACCAGAGCTTCACGATCGCTCTCGTGGGGGCTTTATGGGTCCGCTCAACCAGTTTGCAAAGAGTATGAATCCGCTCAACCAGTTTGCAAAGAGTACGAGCGGAATCCAGAAGACGGAGGGGGGTCCGATCACACCGTCTTCAGATCTTGAGAGGTTGGTGGGCAAAATAGCGAAGAAGAAGGCCGAGCTTGCGAAGACCGAGTTTGCCCTGAATGCTGAGAAGGACGAAGAGAAGCAGCAGCAGCTGAGAATGGAGATTGTGGGATTGGAGATAGAAATCAAGGCGCTTGAAGACAGCAAATCGGAGGCCGGAAGCACACTGGACTCATTGCGAGAGCAGAAGAATAAAGAAGCAGACAGCGCCGCTGAGCGCGAAGCCCGTCTCCATACGGAACGCGTGCACCTACAAGAACAGGAGCGTAAGACCCAGGCCGACTTGGCTGGAGCTATTGTGAGGCTCAAGGGAACTGCTGCGGAGAACGACACCATTGGACAGGCCTTGGCGTCGCTGGATCTTGCAAACAAGTCTCTCGGGCGCATTAATACCGTATTCGAGAGCACGCGAGCGTACTGGAGGGCAGTCAAGAGCCACTGTGATGATCTCGCGGATCTGGACGAAATGGAGACGATCCAGGGCATGGATGACGAGTTCATCGAGGCTATCACGGACTCATGGTACTCGTGGCTAGTGTTGGGCAAGATCAACTACACCGCGGTGAAGACCATGGAGGGCGTGATGGCAAAGGTGGACGGAATCATGGACGACCTGCCGACAGCGGAAGAGGCCAAAATGCGTCTCGCTCCGACGTTTGAAGTGATTGAGCTCGAGATGAAGCAAGAGAACGCTCTTTTGAACGCCCCTGCGTCTTAGTTGAGGGATTGCTGACGCCGCTCCCATGGAAGAGCTTGAGCTACGGTAAGAGATTCACCAGCGTCTGAGAAATATATGCGGTTGTAGTATTCGTATATAAGCTAAAAGAACTCGGCCGGTTTGACTCTCAGCGTCGGCTCAACGATGCTCTTGAGCGTGTAGGCCACCTGCATGGACGTGGGTCTCTGGTCCGGATCCAGCTGCGTGCAGCTCTTGGCCAACTCTCGGATGCCAGGCGGGCAGTCATCTCGGAAGCTCACAGATATCTGACCCATGCGCACAAGGTGGGCCAGTTGCATGCTCGGCAGTCGCTCGCCTGAGTCGCCCTTGACACTTGCGAACGGACTCTCGCCTGTGTCCAGCTCCGAGAGCACGACGCCGAGTGAGTACACGTCGGCCTTCTCCGAGTACTTCTTGCCCTCGATGATCTCTGGTGCTGTCCACAACAGCGTCCCCACGCCAGCTGTGAGCGTCTCGTTGAGCTGCGTTATGCGGCTTACGCCAAAGTCGCTGAGCTTGGCGCGCAGCTTGGCGTCAAGTAGCACGTTCTTGGACTTGATGTCGCGGTGGATGATGGCCGGCTGCAGGCAGTGCAGGTACATGAGCCCCTCAGCCACGTCCATTGCTATGCGGATCTTCTCGCGGCGCCACGAGAGAGCCCGCTTGCGCTTGGTCAGCACCAGCTTCAGGTCACCGCTCTCCATGAACTCAACGAGCACGCACAGGTTCTGCAGCTGCGTCCAGGCCACGCCCACGAAGCCCACGATGCGCGGGTGGTCCAGCGTGGCCATGAGCTGGATCTCGCCCATGAACTGGGCCAGCGCGGTGGTTGAGCGCGCCTTCTCGGGTAGCAGTCGCTTCACGGCCACGTGTCGGTCCTCGAACTGGCCCAGGAAGACCTCTCCGAAGGCGCCCTTGGCCAGCAGCCGCAAGTACGTCAGGTCGTCGTCCGCCTTGCGCTTGGCCTGCATGGCTGGGTCCTCTATAAACGCCGCGATGGCCTCCGATTCGCTGCACAGCTCCTCGATGCTCTTGCAGCCAGCCAACGTCGGGAACAAGATCGTGTCGTTCGAGCTGGAGCTGTGGTGACTTGAGTTAATCGAGCCCAGACGCGAGAGACGAGCCCACCAGACGCCCGGGCCCGTGTGCGATGAGGCGCTGGAACCTGCGCCGAGACTGGCGAGCTTGTGGTCCTTGGGCTGGTTCTGCTTGCGAGCGGACACGGAGCGATTCAGGAAGGTCGGCAGCGCGAAGCCTGCGCGGCCGTGCTCCTCCTGGGAGACGCTGGAGACGCTGGACTGCTGCGTGGCATCTCCATGCGGCACATTTTGTTGACGCTGGTGTCTTCGGAAGCACAGAGCGACCGCTGCGAGCGCCAGTAAGAAGGCGCAGACGCCAACGATCACGCCCAGACCTCCCATGATGACTGGGTTGGAGAGTGAATGGGGTGGGTACACTCGATGGAATAGACGTATCAAGTCTCGAAGGTCTGAGATGAATGTGTGTGGGAAATGGATGTGACACAGAAAACGAATTAGAGAAGAGATTAAATGCTACAGGAAAACAAAGTTCAGTGTCAGGTGGTCCACCACCAAGCAGAAGACACGCAGTCTCTAATCGGTCACAACGCTTGACCTCAACGACTCGCTAATCAGTCACCCTCATGGCGACTGCGCTTGGAGCGCTTCTTGGAGGACGACGAGCGTCTTGGGCTTCTGCTCCTGCTGCGTCGCCTTCTCCTGCGCTCGCGCCGCTCGTCATCCTCACTGGAGCTGCTGTTGCTGCTGCTCTGGTCCTCGTCACTCGAATCGCTCTCGCTGCGTGAGCGCTTGCGGAGCTTGCGCTTCTTCTCGGCCTTGCGCTTCTTCCGCTTGCGTGCCTTCTTATCCCTCCGGTCACTCTCGTCCGCACTCGAGTCGTTGTAAATGGCCGCCAGCGCCTGCGGGTTGAGGCCGCTGCCCGCTGCCGCATCGCCAGACCTAGAGGTCTTAGATCGCTTCTTGGACGCCTTGCGCATGGACTTGTCTCGCGACGCGTCCAGCTTGTGCCGGAACTCCTCAGTGTGTCGCGCTGACGGGTCCAGGTCCGCCTCCGCCTGCAGCTTCTTGAGTTTGGCGCCCACCATCAGGTCGTAGATCTTGGCCATGGTCTGCTGCGCATTGGCCGGTGCCGCCACTAGCGACCGGCCGTGGTCCTGCCGCTTGTGGCGCGCGCACGTGCCCGTGTAGCACTGCGGACACTGCGCCATTTCTCACACTGTTGCCAATTTGGATGGAGCAGCAGTACCGTCACACCTGCAAAACATGAAGTGTCCTTGGATGGAGATGGCACGGTAACATTCTTTAATAGAAGGCTCTCTGAATAGTGGACCTAGGCGATGGCTTCACAAGAGAGCTTGCTGCTGCCTCTTGAGACCATGAAGCTTTGCTCGATGGATGACGCCTGCACACACACTCCTTCTCTCTCTGTCGCTGCATCAATGGGCCGTTTGGGAATTCTCGCGGGTCGTTTTGGCTTCTAAAAGCGACCGAGAGTGGTCAGTCGCAGGCAGAGCGTAACTCCCCAGCCGAAGCGTTTGTTCGCTCCGCTGGCAGTGCAGACAGATCCGGTCAGGCCCAAGATCAGCATGTCGTGGCAAAATGCGTGGGGGACGGTCAAGCTCAAGAACGCCAAGGCCTGCGCACTCTACTACGAGGTCTCGAACGTGGGCAAGACCATTGAGAGCTCCAAGAAGCGCGTAATCTGGCGGCTCAAGGTCGAAGAAGGCCGAGAGTTCGAGATCGCGCTCACGCACTCGCTGGCCTCGGGCAAAAAAGTGCTCCGCGTGGACGGCATTGTCAAATACACGACGCAGGCGGTGAGTGCTCGTCTTCTCTTTGGCGGATGAGCCTTTGAACTCATACGTGCGGTGCTCTGTAGCTATCGTTTGGCGACTGGGACTACGTGTTCAACCTGCCTGGAGGCCACGTCGTCCACTGCATCATCAAACCGTCCGTGGAGCTCAACGACATGTACGGTACGTCCACAATATCAGTCTCAAACGTCCATCAAGTCCATTGGCCAACGCCGTCTCTTGTTAGATCTGATCATCGACAACATCTCGTTCCGTCGTCTGCCGGACCGCCTGGATCCCAATCGCAGTAAAGCACCTGAAAACTCCAGCAACAGAAGCCTCCCGACCTCTTCGTCCTACTCGTCGACTCGTTCTCCGCCAACGTATCGCTACTCGGCCGGAGACGGCGGCAAAGGCAGCAGCAGTCGAGGAAACAGTGGACCCAACTCCCGTGAAGGCTCGTTTACGCCTTGGGAATGCACGCGCTGCACTCTGGTGAACGACAAGGTGCTGGCGCCAGTTTGTGAGGCGTGCGGCCATCCCAAGCCGGCCTATATTTGTAAGCGTCTTCCACAATTGATTGAGCCACGGTTTCTAACTCGCGTGTCTGATTGATACAGCTCCCGTGGCGCGACAGTACGCGATCGCAGCCACTGCCTCTGCGTCTGTTGAACGCCGTGAGCCTGCAACAGTAGACAAGACCGATCGACGCAGATCGTCGAGAGCCGAATCAGAGGGCGGCACGTTCAATCCGTTTGGAGTCGAGGCTGCGAGTGCATTCGTGGCCTCACCGAGTCCTTCTTTCGGTTCTTTCGACGCGTTCGGCCAGCAGCAGACGCAGCCAAAGCAGCCAGACGACATCTCGTCCATGCTCTCAGGTTTGGACTTCTCAGCTCCAGCGCCGCCGCTGCAGCAATCGACTTCGCCCATAAGCGCGTTTGAAGCGCCAGCGTCGCCCAACCCAGCAGAGGACGCCAGCGCTCGCGTATGTGAATATCTGTCTCTTGCTGCCTGGTTGCTTCAGTATTGCTGATCGCTTACCCTCTAGACTGCGAGTGGGGGAGACCTGTGGGACTCCACCATTGTCGACTTAAACCTGAACGGAGAGAAGAAGCCGCAGGTCAAGACCATGAAGAGCTATCAGACGCTGGAGCAGGCTCGACTACAGGCTCCGAAGGAAAAGGTGCCGGTGCTGCCGACTCCGCCGCCCATGATGGCGACCACTGCGATGGTTCCCGCAGGCGCCTACTACGCTACAACGCCGACCAACGGCATGATGTACCCTCAACAGCCACAGTACGGCATGCCGAGCCCAGCCATGGGCTACGCAATGGCACATCCTTCGGCTGCTGTTCATGACTACGGAGGCATGCAGCAGCCAATGCAGCACCAACAGTTCATGACAAATGTCGCGCCTCAGCAGCCTCGCCCCAATGCATTCTCAGTCGATCCCTTCGCCACGCTCTCCTAGAAATACCTTTCAATAAACAGCTTTCCGCATTCATTGACAGTCGTTAGTCTTGTACTTTGGTTACATTGGTCCGCAGAGGCAGTGCATGGACGTCTTCTGCAGCAGGCAGTTGCGGTTCACTGGATGCTTCGAGTCGAGATCCCAGCCGTTGAGCGGCTTGCCCTGGAAGTAGCAGTTGGGCCCATTGCAATAGCAGCGGAAGCCACGGAAGTGGCAGTCATCGTCTGTGGAGCAGCCGTCCAAGTGGAACGTCAGTGGGTCGTCGTCCAGGCCAGGGCCACGATTCACAGCAAACTCCAAGCGACCCAGCACCGGAAAATGGTCCGAGAGGTCCACGAGAGCCATGTGCATGTTGCTCTGAGGCGCAGTCCAGTCCACTACGAACGGAGCCACTTGATTCACGCGGGCTTCCAGCGTCGGAGGGGCAATGGGCTGCTGGTACGGAGCTGCAAATGCAGTCAGACACAGAGCAGAAGAATCGCTTTAGAACTGGCTAACGAACCTTGAGCGTAAAGGACGTAGTCGAGCCATTCAAAGGGACAGCATGGACAGTAGCACATGTTGTCTGGCTGCACAAACACGAGCGACTTCTCTTCATGCGAAGGCGTGATGAACGACCTCTGACAAGTGGTCCGAGTCAACGCGTTTGGTCGGTACGTGCCGTTCTAGCCCAGAGCAGCCTGAGGATCCCCAATCGAAAGAGCAGCCCACGAAGGATAAATCCGTACCAAAGGCGGTCCCCAGCTTTGGACGTACTTGTCAGAGCATTTGTCGCTCGTTGCAGCCCCATCTCGGCCTACGAGGACATTGGAGTGTGGACTGCCAGCGCAGAAAGCTTCAGTCATTAGACCTTTCAATAGTCCAAGCAAGGATAAACGGACGGACGCACTCGCTCGTGTAAATCTGCTGGCCTACTTGGACAGGACTCTGGGCGCCCAGGAGTTGGATCAGATGCGAGACTTCGTCTGCGAACGTGTGATTGTCCACGTTGAAATCCCCTGCAAAGACCAAAGGCTGGAAGTCAAGAGTGTGTGTCAGTCACGTTAGAGTCACTGGACGGAATCGATGGCGTACCTCGTGTTTTGGAATGGCCATGGCGTCCACAAAAGCTCGCATCTGCTGACAGAAACCATCAGCATCACATGGCAACAGGCAGGCGTCTGTCAATCTCATCAATGCATTCACCTGTGTTGCCTGCAGAACACGGTCCGATCGCCCTTGGGGAGTGGACCAGGCCTGTCGTGCAAGAGCGACGTGAGCTGCAGCCAACACGAGATCACAACACAGGCTCTAGACCTGCATGTGTGTGGCAAAGACGTTGAAGATCTTGGTCGTGTTGTGCTGCGTCTTAGCGATGCGGGCGTACTTGACGCCCTTGGCTGCCAGGCAGTCCGAGTAATGACACGCATTGCGGTAGACGTGCTGCGCCTCTCGCACGATGGGCCACTTGGACACGATGAGCACGCCTCCGTTGAGGAGACTGACAGGGCCACAGAGTCAGTCGTCCAGTTAGGGTGCTGAGAAGACGCGCAGCCGCTCACCTCGTGAACGGGTCAGGGTCGTGGAGGATGCTGGTGGCGTGCGCAAAGCCCTGCTGCTGGAACTGCTGCAGCATGGCCTGACGTTCATTGGCATTGTCAGCCTCTGCAAAGGTGACCACGTCGATGTCCTTGGAGACGCGCATGAGCGACGCAGGCACTCGCATGAGGCGCTCGCTCTGGCCGTCCTTGGACACTTCGTACGGCCGACCGAACACGTTGTACTGTTCAAAGAGAGAATCAGATCCACGGACTCAGAGCGCTGGAGTCAGAGCTGCGGACACCTGCAGCACTTCAAGTCGCATCGTCTCGGCCTTGTGAGGCTCGAGGGCAGCCGCTGCAGCAGACCAGAGCCACGCAGCCCCAAGCAGCATCCTCTGGATCGACATGGTCTTCAGAATCCCAAAACCAAAAACTGCAAAAGACAGCGCTCTTGTTTCCAAAATTACCAATCTAGTCTGACTCTCGCCTCTCATCTGATAATGCGAAGGACTCACTTTAGAGTGGGATGGCGCTGACGTTCGAGGCCGGACGCGTGGCGATCCAGAAGAGCGAGCTCGTGAGCGAGTTGCCGTCGTCGAAAAAGTCAAGTCCCTCTACGTCCTTCCAGGCCTGAGCCGGGTGGATCATAGCCAGCGCCAGGTACGCGTAGCCTCGCCAGCGCTTGTCGATGGGGTCCACCTGGCGCTCGAAGGCCTGCTGCTGCAGGATCGGGTACTCCTCTGCGATGTACTTGGGCGTGAGGAAGCGCTCCGTGATGGGCGTGAACGGCATCATGTTGATCAGATGCATGTGCTCGATCTCTGGGCCGAACCACGTCGTGTACGACACCTTGGTGCTGGCCACCTGGCCCGTCATCTTGTTGGCCGCGAAGATCGGCTCGTAGATCTGCGACGTCGCCGGCATCTGCCAGTACGTCTGCGCCGCTCGGCTCTCCATGGCTGTGAGCAGACGACCGATGCGCTCGACCTCTGGCAGTTGCATGGCCTTGCCCAGCAGGTACACACCGTAGTAGGCGTTGATGGCTTCGCTCACGCTCTCCTGCGACTTGCCTCCATCCAGCGTGTACACGCCGCTGGCGAACGAGTGGCCGTCGAACCACGAGAAGTGGCGCGTGAAGGGGAAGTGGTTGCTGCAATATTGGTCAAGACACAAAGTCGTCAGGCGTTGCGACATCCTTCCAATCACCATCACGGCACGTACTCTTCCGGGTCGAAGCTGGCGATATCGCGCACCAGAGACATGATCGCTGCGCTGTGCGTGTGGCCGAATTCCGGTCGGTACTTGACCAGCACTGCGACCGAGTAGATGAAGTAGCCATAGTGGAAGTGCTGTTCACACCGAGAGAGAGAGAGAAGGCGTGAGTCCATGCAGAGCAGCAAGACAGAGAGACTCCTGCACTTACGTGGTCGTTGTACCATCCGTTGCCAAAATCGCTCATGAAGAACACGCCCTTGAGGCCGTTGCGCGAGCAGATGCCGCCCCAGGCTGCGTCATACACGAAGTGGTTTGAGTTCGCGCCCATGAGCCATGGCTCCAGCAGCGACTCCAGCTGATCCAGCAGCTCATCCCGTGCGCTCATCTCGTGGACTGTGTCGGCGATGAGCGTGAGGCGTGCCTGGCGAGCCACCTCCTTGCCGAAGTAGTACGGGTCCTGCGCCTTGGGCGTGTAGTTCGAGTCGCTGTGCAGCGATACGATGATGGCCTGCACCAGCTCCGGCTCGATGATGCTCACGTTAGTGCCAAAGCCGATGGTGGGCAGCGTCTCCTGCAGGCGCCAGCAGCTGCCCGTCACGGCCATCATGCTGCCCTTGACAGTGCGATGGCCGAACGTCGACAGCACTTGGAAGGAGGCGTCGTCCTGCTGCGAAGCGAACGAGTCCACGTGGTGCGGATGCGCCAGCAACAGCAACAGCGCAGAGCCCGTGGAGTTGTTCATCGTCTTGGTCTCCCAGCACAGCGTAGTGACTCCCGTGATGTCGTCCTCGTCCACCAGCGTCTGCACAGACGAAGCCACGGGGTACACGTCGGCATGCACGTCCAGCAGCTTGGCGGCGTCCTCGCTGTCTCCAGGCACGACCGCCAATCGCGCGGCGCCCGTGTAGAAGTCCGAGTCCACGAGACGGAAGCTGGTGGGCAGCACGATCTCGCCGCGCAGGTTAAAGCCGCGGTAGTCCTTCTCATTCGCCACCTGCAGCTGCAGTGTGCGCTCCTGCGCGAAGTACAGCAGCCACGTCTGGTTCACAAGCCCCCGTTCTGCACCGTAGACTTGTGTCTTGAGCTCGAAGCGACTGGCCACCCACTGGGAGACCTCGTCCACTGCGTCGCCGTTGACCGAGAGCAGAGTGGCGTTGAGCTCCAGCACCGGAATCACGGCGGCGTACTCAACTGTGACGTACGGATCGCCACGCACCAGACGCGTGAGAAAGCTCTGGTTGGTGGGAACGTCCTGCTTGAAGGCGCTCTGCTCCTGGAAGTGGTACTGCACCGTGACGGAGAGCGGGTCGAAAGCCACGACCTCTCGGAACGTGGCGTTGCCCTCGCCCATGCCGCCATCGCTCTTGCGGCTGTAGCCAGTGAAGGCCGCGTCCACGTTGAAGTATTCGGTCACGCTCACATTCGTGGCCACGCGGCGCGAATCGCCGTAGGAGACCTCGAGGCGCTTGGGCAGACTGCGCACCGTGTAGGGGCTAAGCGTCACGGGGCCGGAGCCCGGGTTCAGACCGTGGTCGTCGCCCACGAGCAGGTTGGTCCAGAAGGCGTTGGTGGGTATGGCGCCCTGGAAAACCGAGCGATTGCGCATGCGTGGCGGTAGAGGACTCTTGTGCGCCACGAAGGGCGGCAGCAGCGTCAGCAGCTC
The DNA here is from genome assembly GCA_023335875.1 of Elongisporangium prolatum. NCBI lineage: Eukaryota > Oomycota > Peronosporomycetes > Pythiales > Pythiaceae > Elongisporangium > Elongisporangium prolatum. The sequence continues at coordinate 31,177 of JAADVW010000338.1, forward strand.
CTGCGTCGAGTAGTTCTGCTGGGAGCTGCTCGGGTGGCGGAAGCGGGCGATCTTGGCCTCCACGACGGCCTCACCACGGTGGCTGAAGAGCCAGCCCAGCCCCGCAGCCAGCAGTAGCACACCCACGACCCGCAGGACGTACTTGCGGCGCTTGTGAGCGTGGCTCTCGGGCGACTGCTGCAGCAGAGGCGAGCGCTCTGTGGCTCTGGCCATGATTGCGAGAATGAGCACATGGCGGATTTGAGTACATGTTTAAAACATAAAGAGAAATCAGATTGGATATGGAGTTGAGTATGCGTATGTCGTGGACAACATGTTTAAATCATCTGGAGGGATCTTTCTGGTTTATCGAAGCACCAATGAATAGAGACGAGCCAGACGTCATCGTCTGACGTTGCGGCTGAGATCCAGTGGATGCGATTGATGTCATGCGCTTACTGTGACGTTCTGTCTCCAATCGTTACTGTACCTCTGCTTCTTCCATAAAAACTGCTCACTATAATCCATTTTCAAGTCGTAAGAACAGGTCTCGTGGAGATTAAAACGATTCATTCTGTACGGCACAGCTCTCAGGGGAACAAGCCATTCCAATATCGCTGCATGATGATCAAGGCAGAGGTTTTTTTACTGAAGAAGTGCTAGTTATAGGCTCTAGTAAGTTCAGCTAGGAGTGCTTGATGCTGCCGTAACGCTCTGGTGACGAGCTTAAGAGGCCGCAATCACGATTAGCTGGCTGGAATCGACGCCAGATGAGGTAGGCGATGCTGACCACGACGTTAAACATGCCACAGAACAGCCACACACGATCGCTTTGTGCGAACATGACTCCGCCCAGCACGAGGACCTTTGGCAGCGTGATGGCCCACGCGCCAGTGTTGCCAAAGGGCACGGAGAATGGTCGCTCGGTGTCCTTCTCCACGTACTTGAGGCGGAGGAACGCAAAGAACTCAAGCAGGAGCGTGAGACTACAAGCGATATCGTCAGTACCACAATATAAAGCTTTTCATGAGGACAAGCAGCACGCACTTGTTGAAGAACGTGTCGAGAATCACGAGAAACTCGAACGAAAAGCTCATGAGCACGGCGGTGGTGCATGTTTGGAAGAGAACTGCCGCAATAGGCGTGCCAAAGCGGTCCCATTCCGTGGCCAAGAACCCTGGTAGCATCTTGTAGTCGGCAGTGGCCCAGAGCGCTCGAGAGCTGCAGGCCATGACCACGTTGAACTCGCCCAGTGTGGCAATCACAGCCGCAGCACCGACCCAAACGCCCAGCCATGGAGCGATGGACATGGCGATGGTCTCAAGCGATCCTTCCTCCCATACCGAGAAGTCTGGCTGTGCCATGATACCAGCGGCCACAGGGAAGGCGTAGTTGATCGTGATCAGCAGCATGGCGATCATGATGGCCAGCGGATACGTGCGTCCACCATCCTTGACCTCGCCTGCGACACACCCGAGCGAGTCCCAACCTACCGACAAACGTGTGAGCTCTAAGCGAACGAGTCTGACGCAAACAGCAATCTCACCTTGGTAGTTCCACAGAATGGTAGACAGGAAGAGAGACCAGTCGATCTGGGGAGCGACGCTGCCCCACGTGGCCAAATTAAACGTCTTGATGCACAATGGCTCCAGGACGAAGGGGGAGAGCACGAAGAGCGACATGGCCACGGACGCAAGCGCCACAGCGCGCATGCCCACAGCGTTGGCTGAAAAGACGAGCAGCAGTGCAAAGCCCTTGATCATCCAGCGCTCTGCATCAGTGACGATGTAATCGTAGCCGGACGCCAGAAAGGCTTCCACGTAGCTGTTCATAGTCACACGTCACTCTCGATTTTGTCACCCGGGTTCCGAATCAGAGACTCCCACCTGCAGAAGAGCACGGGATACGTGGGCAGATCGCACACGTTGCTGGCGATGCAGTTGAATGCGTTGACCCAGCCAGCATACTCGCCGAGGCCTCGACGGACCCAGAGGATGTAGCCACCGTTCTCGTCGATCATGGTACTGAGCTCCGCTGTCTGGACAGCCACACACAAACACATTAGCATCATGCAATAATAAGCACTTCATACGACGCAACGCACCATAAGCGCCTGCGGGAGGCCCCACGTGAACGGCAACAGCACCACAGCGATCAGTACTGGGTACGCGCCCGCCGCTCGCACGGCGTCTTCCACGCCGAAAGGCCCAGACGCCACAGCGAAATACGCAATAAAGCCCAGCGTGATGTAGTTAATCGTGCGCGCTTTAGGCGGCCGCGTCTTGGCGGTGTCTCCGTCCTTGCTCAGATCCAGCTCATCGAATTCGAGCTGGCGTTCCAGGTGCTGGAAGTCGCCCGTGCCCGTGGGCGTGGGGATGTTACGCCAGGACTTGAGCGGCGAGCGGTCAGCGGAGGAAGGCGGGAGAAGATGCAAAACAGACTCATCGCGCGAGTCGAAGCGCGTGCGGACAGGAGGCGGCATGGCGAAGATGGGTACGCTGGCTTTGGAGCTGCTCGCCTCAGCTTGCTCTGGGTCGTTTCAGCTACGCATGACAGGAATTACAGAAATATACGCAAAGATCAGTTGTTATTTGAAAAAAATGCATGAATCAATTACGAAAATAGACTCATCTAATAATCATAATTATATATATAAACTTTTTACGAGGGTAATTACGAGGTTTTACTGCGCACCAGTCATTCGTATTTGCGTGGACAAGGGCGTCATCTGGTCTCATTCTCCAACTCGTCCTGCGAGCGTGTACATCACCTGGCCTTCATAGACGCCGCTGCCTTTCTGTCTGCATGCGTCTGCAACTGTATCAATTGCTTATCTCTGGGGTCGGCTCTGTTTTTCTGAACCGCAAGATACACTCTGTGCTTGACCTTCCCAGTGGTCGATGTCCAATTTTTCACCTTGCGATAGTAATCACTCTCTTACTCACCGACTCGCTCTCTCAGTAAGCGTCTTGGTCTTTAGTCTGTGACATTCTGACAATTGCATCTACTCTTTATTTATTCCGATTGCTTAAAGCGTGCGACTGCAGTGGACCCGAAGTGAGGAAAAAACTTTTGTGGAGATATTTGATGAAGTATACAATAGACTACAATTCTCTGATCGGTCCAATGCACTCGCACTCTTAGCCAATCGTTTGCTTTGAGCGCCAATACCAATGCCGTACTTCGCATGAATGCCTGGCAACATCAAGTGCGGTCATGTAATAACACATTAGTGGTACGCTGGACGTTCGTTACTGTAATGTCTGTTCTATTCTCTCGTCCAGAAACTGAAGAAGTCAGACACAGTGTCATACAGGTCAATGGGCTTTCAATCGCAATTGGCTGTCTTGTTGGGTGTGTATTCTATACTTTATAACCGTAACTTGTTGAACGGAGGAGACGCCGTCACAGCTGGTCCGCAAGGTTTTCGCGATCGCTTTCCTGGTGCGGTCGACTGGAGACCAGAGCTTGCAGGTGCTGCTGGGCAATAAGAAGCGCGGTTTGGACAAGCTAATCCAGAGGCAAATTGGGTCCCCACGGAAACCAGCATTCTTACTGTGATGGCGCGTGAAATCAGAGAAGCCAACGTGGACGTGAACGTGAACGTGAACGTGAGCGAACTTATCACGACGTGCTGACATTCTCTTTTGTCGATGGAAAAGAACGGCTGGTACGTTGCTTGGGAGAAGTGAAGTAGCTGGATGAGACGCTATGGTTGAGTTCGATGTGCACGTAGTACACCATACGGACAGATTCACAGGTGAACCTTCAGACAACTGCAGTGGCGTGACTCAGACTCGATCCCGAACGACAGGATAGATCAGCAACCGCCTTTGACTGCAGCTCGTGCTTGGTGGCCAGACTGTGAACGAACTCTGTCACTTCGCTCACGACGAAGAGACGATGCTGAAATACACAATGAACGTTTCGGACGAATGATAATAAAAAGATCGATTGTGATAATGCCAACAGAGACAAGTCCTCTGAGCAGTCCACAAAACGAGTCATATGCAACAGATCTGATAGTATGCATATGCTACAAATGGAAAATGGTATTGCGCCTATGGAGTCTCAGCGGCAATAAACGGCACCTCGCCCTGCGTCGTCACGCGGACGGCGTGTCTGTTGCCTGGGAGGTAGTCGAACGTGGCGTAGTGGAACGTGGATCGGTTGTCCCAGACCGCCACGGCGTTCTTTGTCCAATGGTAGCGCACCTGGAACTCGTGACCGGCAGCCACGTGTC
>JAADVW010000339.1:0-35335 GCA_023335875.1 Elongisporangium prolatum
GTGCTGCGCTGTAGACTGAGGGGTACGCATTGGTGGAAGATGGCGTGGAGTTGGCGCTGCTGGTGGAGGGCGTGGCCGTGGAGCTGAAGCTGGGGTAGCGCGCTGGCGTCGCGTGGCCGTAGATGTTGGTGTAGCTGCCCGGCTTCATCTTCTCGCGTGTGGTGCGCGTCACTCGCTCGATGAGTGCGAGGTTTTTTAGGGTTTTGACCTGCATTCCGAAATGAGAATGATGGTGGATTTCTTTTTGATACGCAAGAAAAGAATGACGTGTCACTATTTTGTTGATCACTTCACACTGTCTTGACGACCGACGAGCCGTAGGTGAACGACTGCTGCTGCTGCGGAGGCTGTATTGGCGCTTGGTGCATGGAAAAGGCCTGGGTAGCAGTGGACAGAGATCTACTGCTGTCGTAGTAGGGCGCTCGTGGCGGACTGCGCAAGTAGATCGGCCCGTAGTTGGAAAACTTCTCGCAGCAGAAGAAGAGCGTCGTGGCCTGTGAGATCTTGGCCACCAGGTGCATGAGCGCAATGCCGATGATCATGATGCTCACGAGTGCGACTGTGAATGCGGCTGGATCCGAGCCGTACGTGATAGCGTTGTCTTCGCCCAACTCGATCTTAATGTCGTCGCCATCGTCGCTGCTGATCGCCAACACGCAAACGACCGGCACAGCCACAGCCACTGCCACAGCGATGCAGCTGAGGGCCGAGATGGCGAACTTGATGGTCATTAGATAGATGAGCGCCATGAGCGAGAGCGGCGAGACAGAAGCCAGACTCGGCGCCAAGCGGTCCCCAGACACGGCGAGGTGCTGTGGCGGCAGCTGCACAAACACGTGCTCGTCCGGAGGCGCGATGAAGTTGTACAGCGTCACGTCCAGTCTGGCGATCAAGTTGACTATCAGCAGCACGACGCGGAAGACCAGGAGTCCAAAACAGCACAGCGGCAGCAGCCCAACGGCCGTGGCTACGCCGCTCGTGAGGATGGAGAAGCCCACGACGCCCAGGATCGCGTTCAGGACGTGGAAGACAGTGAGTCGCAGCGTGTTCTTCAGGAACAGGCGGCACATGGACGGCCGACGCTCGCGACGCGCATACATAGGCTGGTACATGAGCCGCACGGGCTGTGGCTGGGCTCTGCTTTGGTAGCCAGCATAGTCTTGATACTGAGGCACTTGAGGCGGTAGTCGAGGCACCACGGGCGGTCGAGGTGGCATTTGCTGATGTGTGTTCAGCAGCGGTGTCTGTGAGTTGTACTGGACGGGCTCTTGAGCCTGAGAAGCCGTGGGATACGGACGCAGGTCGTAGTCGTCCATTGGCGGTGCGCTGGCTTGTGTCATGGGCGGAGGACGATACGGATACGGCGGGGGCCTTGTTGCCGGTGAGACTGGAGGATAAAGACTGCGAGCAGAGGCTCTGTGGGTCTCTGGGAACCAAGCATCCCCTCCGCCCCCCATGGCTTCTATGAACTGGTCACCCAAAACATTCATGGGCCCAGAATGATGGTAAATCCGTATCGGAATGACGGTACTTCTGACAGGAATGCTTGTAATATGATCATGTGATGGCGTCACGTGATCTTAACTACTTGCAGACTGAAAAGCAGAGCTCTTTCGGTAGATAGAGAGCGACTATGCTTTCACATTGCGATTACTTGATCTTCTCTCTACTCATATCTGACAAGACATGAGTCTTCTTGGCTCTAGAATGCTGTTGTTTGGTAGCGATACATCAAACAGGCGATCTTCAAACAGCAACTGCGTTGCGTGGAACTGAACGACGCCCATCGCTCTCAGCCTCTATGAAGCAGCATCTCGAAAACTCCTCCTTGAGAATGAGAACGTTACCAGCCAAAATGAACAATTGTATGAGCGAGTCTCAATGCCGACTGACTTGAAGGAGAAACCAGTTTGTGGGAGATCCAAACAAGCGCCGTGGATCTGTTGCCGTATGGATCTTCGTGACTACGTTGCTCCATTCTACAACTAAGAAACCCATTGATCAGTGATCAATCACCATTGAACGTTCATCCAGTTTCCGCAGGTTTGTGTCTCTTGACTTTGGGGCAAATCAAATTAAGATCACAAGGTTGTCGTCTATGGGCTCTTCGAGGGCCTGGGACCGTTCTCTGCGTGTGCACTTGCGCTCTCCTAACTCCTCAAGCAGCGGCTGTAGGCAGATCTGAGTTCTTTATCGTCGCGACACCACCACTCACCTGCTTCCGCAGAAAGAGCTTGGATATCGATCTGCTAACACACTTGAAGCAGCTTGTGTCCTTGGATGTGTACGGCCAGTAATGCTGTGTGTGGGTGCTTCGGGATTGTAGACCAGAACTACTCGAAAAGACGCCAACAAAGACAGAGTTTGTATTCATGGAAGAACAGATTCGTGGGTCTTGAGGAAGCGCTCTGCTTGGGCTTGCCGCTCCAGAGTGATTCTCTCGTGCTCTGTCCTCGTGGATAGTGGAAACAACACCGCAAGAGGCATTGACCACGCTCGAAAGTCAGTGACGGGATTCTCGTGTTCGAATTGCAGGTCATCCAGTGCCATATCTACTGGAAGGGGGATCGGCTCGTACGAACTGTACTTGGCAGTCTCTTGATCACGACTGAAATCGCAAGGAAGGTATTCATCCTTGAAGGTCTCTTCTAGCATCGACTGCCAGAGCAAAAACGAGTCACCAACAGAAGCTTCGACCGCGCAGTCGTCCATTTCATCGTTCTCGTCAAAGGCTTCAGAGCCCACTGGCTGCCGTGAATCTGCTTGACCTGAGGCTCCAACAGGTTGCTGGGAGACTCCTGAGGCATATGCTGCTACGGATTGCTCGCCGCCGAACGTGCAATCCTTTGGGTTGACGATTCGTTTCGTCTTCTTGCCTGCTCGCGTGACTTCGTCCGCGTCCCTCACTCGTTTCTGGACAATGTATGGCTTCTCAGCTTGTAAGCGATTGCGTGCAGGTGATTGGATGGCGCCCAACGCACTGAACAAGCGCTCGCAGGTTGCTGTATTCACAGCAATCGAGAGGACCTTGATGGCGAGCGTCGACAGCAAGGGGTATTTGTATGCCACCTGCTTCCAATACGACGGAGCTGGTTGCGTATACTCGTTCAAATCCACTTCCAGCTTAGTCTCAGTATACCACTGCTCGAGCATGGCTCGAATCCGTCCATATGTGTCTCCGATGAAGCGGCGGTATTAGTAGACGACTGCGTCCGTGACTAAGCTGCACACAGCGGGATTCGCATCCATGACGACTTTCATTTGGCCGCGAAATGCGGGATGCAGAGCAAAGCCCAGCAAGAACAGCGGCTGCTTGCACATGGACCACTGCTTCTCCACGCTCGCCACCAGCTCGTGGCCAAACTTTCCGTTTGTTGCAAAGGCGAAGTAGATATTACGGAACGACACCACGGCATCCGCGAGAGTGTTTTCATCTCGTTGGAGACGATAAGACGCGTTGCATAGCGGCTCAAGTATGCTATCGCACTCGTGCAGATCGCTCCAGAAGGCGGGATCTGACAGAGCTTCCAGCTCAGGAGGCACCGGCATCTTGGACGTCGTCACGAACGCTCTCAGTCCTCTTTCGACTCGAGTCAGTGATGCGAAACACGCTTGAATCGAGGTCCATTGAGTGTCGCACAGTCCATTGAACGCCAAATCCTTGCCGTACAACCTCTCGAGGTTTCTTCGTGCATGGACAAACCACGTTGACGACCCCGCGTTGAGGTAGTTCACGATCTTGGTCGTCTTGCGTGCGACTGGTGTAAAATCGGACTTGAGAACGTCTCTCACGAGGCTGTTGACTTGGTGGGCCAAGCAACACAGAAACGCAATCTCGGAGTGCTTCTGACTCAGCATCCGACGCCATTTCGCACACTCTCTGACATTGTCGGTGATCAAACCGCCGTTATCGAGCCCAAGAGCCGTCAACTCTTCAATCACGCCTTCCATGATGAGCGCGAGCGAAACGGCGTCGTGCTTTGTGCCTGGGTTCAGGAGCTTGGGTGAGTAGATGGCGCCAAAAAGCGACACTGGCATCCGAGATCGAGACGGTGGGCCATCTGCCTGAGAGCAAGTTCACGCGAGGATTAAACTGCTTCTGCACAGCCTTCAGTTTTCGCAGGTCGGCGTCTTCGCGCTTCTTTGCGGTTGCATCCAAGAGCGTGCCGCTCAGACTCCCCCGAGCTTCATCCGCTGGCGTAACGGTGTTGGTCTTCTCACGAAGATGCACTGTGAACCGGCAGGTGTTGAAATGGGCCTTGATCTTTGCAACTCGGCTCTCGATCATTTCTATTTGTGCGTGTTTGCCAAGCACGTAGGCGTTGAAGCAGAGCTTACAAACCACGTCTTCGTACGAACGATTCTTCTTTGTTTAGAGTTTCTACGTCGCATTGCGTTGATGCAGACTGTGACGACGTGCGAGAGGCTTCGAGAGAGACTGTTGTGCACGTCGCGTCGGCTTTAAGGCGGAAGGAGGCAGATCGAGATCAATTAGAGGAATGAAGACTGTCTTTCACTCAGTTGTGGAGGCGCCATGCTTAATGAGGCGCTTAGATTGACGAGTCCGTCTTGTGATCTCCGATTTGGACTTCGCGCGCGTAGAGCCAACATTTATTACACGACATGTACCAAATATTTCGTAAATTACATATATATCCATAGTTTAAGAAACAATTTACCACGACGGTATTCACGATTGAACTGGTCAATGTTCAAAGGATCGGAAGGGGCGGATTACAAATCAATAATGGTCTGCAGAAGAAGGCACAGCTGTCCAACAGCAGATACCAAAGGACGCTCTTTTGCTCATTTATTGTAGTGTTTCCATTGCACTGGGCCACAATTTGGTTCAATGAAGTACACTCTTTCCGTAGAGAACAAGAGTTTCATTGGAAATCTCATCTTATTGAACATTGCTCTTTTAGATTCAAACGTAGTCCTCAGTAACTGGAGGCGAAGCGTAGCGCAAGATGCTGGCTCGGCGTCTAGGAATGGAGCCCGATTGTGTCCGCGACTCCTTCGAGTCTTTGACCAATGCAGTGAGCTGCTGCATTTGGCTCTGCAGCTCTGTGAGCATGGCGTGGGTCACATCCAAGTCTTTCTTTCGAGTCGCCGACTCCTGGCGAATGCCGTCGTCCAGCAAGCCCATCGGCTTGCCGTCCTGGCCGGACTCCAAGTCGTCCACGTCGAAGGCCGTCTTGAGGTAGAGCTTCTCCTTGATCTTGTCCATGTCGGCTGCGCAGATCGAAGCGAACTGCTCGGCCATCATGGGCTGCATGGCCGACCATGTGGGGCTGGCGCTCAGCGCCTGGTCCATCTTCTGCTTGGCCTCGTCCATGCTCGGTATGTTCTTCATCTTGGCCGCGATGTCTTTGAACATGGTCTGGCGAGCCTCGAATTTGGAGAAGAACTTCTGTGTGCTGCTTCGTCGCGTCAAGTCGATCTCTATGGACACGGCTTCGTCGTCCACGGGCTTGGCCGCGTCCTCAGCGATGCCCAGCAGCTCGTTGTAGAGGTGTTCGCGTCTGCGATCACTCAGTGCCTTCTCCATGCGCAGGACGGCCTGTGCGTGACAGTGCAGCGTGGCAGCTTCGGCAGCGTCGAAGATGTCCGAATAGGTCGTGGCCATCATGGCAATGAGGATGTTTAGCAGCACGATCACGACGCTCATGAGGTAGATCACAAGCAGACTGTTGCTCATGTGCCACGTCCAACCAGTCGTCGCGCTAAAGGTGTCGTAGTTGAGCTGTCCGTACAGCATGAGCGCCACGGTGATGAACGAGTTGGTGAAGTCTTCAAAGCCTGTTGAGCCACGCAGCAGCGTGTAGAAGGCGCCACTGAAGCCCAACAGGAAGACCGCATAGAGCAAGACAAAGTGGTACACGTCCTTGACCATGCGCGCCATCATGGACAGCAGCAGACCGCTCTGGGTCGACACTTGGAGGAACTGCAGGATGTTGATCCACATGGTCACTGTGATGAGCGCCAGCAGACAGTTGCGCACTACGGCCAGCGATGCAATGAACTCGAACGGGATCATCACGACTGTGGACACGTACGTGATGAGGTTAAGCCAGTTCCAGAAGGACGACAAGTAGTTGCAGGCCCCGTTGCCCAGGAACTCCTTGTACTCCACTTCCAGCAGCAAGTACACGCTGCAGGCCCACGACACGATGCGCGAAATAAAGACCCAGTAGTCGAAGCCGGACGCCAGCTGCACCCAATTCGGGTCGGCCCAGATCGTCGGCACGTAGTACGACAGCAGCAGCGAGCAGTAGATAGTGAACTCGCGACGGAACATGCTCTTGGCGAAGCTCTTCCACTTGACCTTCATGATGTGCTTCATCACGCGATGCGGCAGCACGTCTCGGCCCGTGGTCATCTCCACAGCGCAGGCCAGTGCTGTCTGATCCACGGGCACGCTCGGGTCACCGTAGATGAAGCGCAAGTCCTTGTATTTGACAGCAGCTTTGCCACAGTTTGAGTGCTTGAGCACGACGGCAAAGTGGTCAAGAAAGTCGACCGCCGCGCCAGGCGTCTTCTCCAGCAACAGCTTGAAAAGGTCGTTGTCCCAGCGCTCGGACCACGTGTTCTCCTTGTTGAGCAGATAGCGCGTCATCTCCTCATTGCCCACTTTGATGGCTGCGAGCAACGGCGTCATCTCGCCGTTCACCAAGTTGCGGCGGTTGGTTTTGGCCGCAAGCACTTCGAAGTTGGCGATCTGGCCTTCTTGAGCAGCCTCCATGAGCGCACTGGAGCCATCATTGTCCTAATGAGAGAGCGCATGGATGAGTTCTACAGAACGGAAGCTGCATGGAACTGGAACGCTTACCGGCGTGTCGACTGGGACGCCCTGCTCAATCAAATATTCGAGAATGGCCTGGCAGTTTTCAAAGCCTGCGAACACATGGAGCAACGTCGTGCCGTCTCCTTGGCGACGGATCAGCGCGTTCTTGATCGGGGTATCCGGCTTCAAGCTGCACAACAAACACTCGCTCAGCCAACTAACTTCCCTAATGGTTTGATGAGCATAGAGCTTACATCATCCGCGCGACGACTTCGTCAAAGGCTTCATTCGAGAGGACTTCCCACTCCACTTCGTCATTCGGGTCGTCATTCAGAGCCATCGGGAGGAGGAATTCGAGAATGAGAACGTCCGCTTGGCTATTATCGCTGCATGAGAGGAGATTGTAACGGACGCACGAATCTGAGACGGTGGAGCCATCGCAACGCCTCGCGAGCTGCTCCAGAACGAGAAGAGAAACACCAACTCAAGATCGAAACCAACGATCGTGCTCGTGGAGCAGATCCCAATCAAATTGACGCAAACGAACGGTCTGACAGATAGTACGAAAGAAGTCGTCCTCTATCCTGGATAGTAACACGGACACGTCTTCCAGGCTTTGCCGCAGTCAAAGCAAAATTCGTGGTTGTTACTACACTTCATGCGGTTGCAGCCACCACTGCGCTGAACGCCAATGCCGCAGCCAGGACACTGTTTGCCCCCGCTATTCCTGACAACGCTCGCGTACTCCTTGTCGGAGAGCAAATCTAGCGATTGCCATCGCTTCTCCTTCAAAAACCGCGTGTACTCGCTCATTTCGAGGCGCGAAAGCGCCTCCTCCACGTATTCCACCGGATATTCTTTCTTGCAGCAGTGCGCAGGCACGAAAGCCCGATCACGAAGTCCGACGCGGCAGCGAGCAGCGATGCACTTCACACAATACATGTGCTTGCACGGAAGAACACGCTGTTTGCCTTGGTTTTGCACAGGCTCTAAGCAGCACGAGCACTTAGGTGCTGGCTTTTCTTCCAGCTGACTGAGCATAGAGACCAACTCAAACTCGTCTTCGCTGTCAGTGTCTTCCTCTTGGCCTAGTAGCTTCTGCAGAGCTGCTTCTTGATAACTGAATGCAATGGCTTCATCCAGATTCATTTGCTCAGCTCGGCGCACTTGCTCGCGATAGACCTCCAGCGAATAGAGCCCTCCCAGCAGCTCCGGAGTGAGCTCGTCAATGTCCAGAACGTCGCTATCGAACTGCGGTACAGCGGCGGCAGCAGGCGGAGCCGACGGAAAAGGAACCGGATGCACCGCGGCGCGTTCGGTCTGACTCATGGCCTCGTTCTTGTCAGTGTGGTCGCTTTTCCAGTTGTGTCGGAAGCGAAGAGAGTGGAGAGAAGAATCAACTGTCGGATTACCAGCCAACGGATAAATCTCGACGTGAATCGAGTCATTTGCTGTCACCAGAGGCGGGACGTGGGCTCTTGGTTTTCCATTGATACGACAACGACTTCTTCTTCGTCTTTCTTCTCCTACGCAAATCAAAGGATCGTGCACAAATTTCAGAGCTGGTTCGCTAAACCTATGCGGGCTGCTGCCCCAGCGTAGCAGCTGCAGTTAGCGAGGCCACAGGCCCAGCAAAAGCGGTGGCCGCGCAGACACGTAATCGAGTTGCACCCGCTGATCTTCTGCACGCCGATGCCGCACGTGGGACACTGCTTGCCGCGGACCTTCTTCACCAACTTGGCGTAGTCCTGGTCCGACTTGAGATTGGACGAACGCCAGTCCTTTTCGTTCAGGAACCGCTTGTATGTGGCCATGCTACGAATAGGGAGCACTTTGGCCACGTAGTCCAACGGGAACTCCGTGGCGCAACAGCGGATCGGAACCAACGAGCGGTCTTCAAGACTCTGTTTGGCCATGACTGTAAGGCACTGAGCGCAGTACAAATGGCCGCAGGGTCCACGAAATTGGTCCTTGGGATCCGTTATATCGCTAAGACACGCCACGCACTCGCCTGCGGCGTCCGTTTCATCGTCTACGTCTTGGCGTTGTTGCTGCTTGCTGCGCTCATCTTCTGCGGCGTCATCTACGTCCAGCGCCTGGGTCTTGGCTCGCTTCTTGGCAGGCGATTGTCTTACTGGGACCACAGCAACAGGAGCTGCCTTGCGCTTCCCAGTAGCCCGGCCGCATTTAACGTGTTTCACCAAATCCTTACGCTTGGCGTACAGCAGCTTGTAATTCTCGCTTTGGCGGCGCGTCAGGGCAGACAAAACCACTTCCAAGGGCACGATCTGCTTGCAGCAAAGTATGGGCATACCAATACTGCCTTCCTTCTCATTTTCAAGTGCTCGGATGCAACGGCTCTTGACGCATTTGACGCACAAGTAATGAGAGCACGGCGCCTGGATACGAGATCTCTCTTGCGGCACGGCTTCTTTGCACGAGAAGCAGATCAGCGAGCCGGCGCTGTTGGTGTCTTCTTCACTGATCTCGTCTTGCAGATCCACTACCAGTTCAGATTTGGCCTTTGCCTTGGCCGCCTTGCTGCGTGTCATGGCCCCCAACGCTCCCACGGCGGCAGGTGCAGACGCTCGTTCGACCAGAATCACTTCATCGCTCTCGTCGCCTTCATCGATCACAACTGTCGTGGTTTTTCCAGGCTTCATGGACGTAGCTCCAGCCGGACGTGGGTCTCTTTGCAGCCGTTTGCTCAAGAGGAAGTTGTAGTAGATCAGCTCTGGCGGCTCCAGCACTTCCGCAATCCACTCCGTCCGGATGTTCCGTCGGCAGCACCTCACAGGAACCGCATTGGGCACGTGTAGACTCACGCGAGCCTGCTCTGCGAGACACGCTGGACACAAGACATCGCCGCAAAGCAGCATGTACGTCTTGGATTCGCCTGACGCTGAGCGAGGCGCCTTGCGGTGGCAACACGTGCACTCCATTGCGCCAATTCGAAACTGGAGGAACTGAGAAAGATTGGAAAAGACAACTGAAGTATCGAAAGGTTGGGACGCGACGTCGCTGTTGTATTTCTCTTTAGTCATTCAGAATCGCCGCAAGCTCGGCTTCCGGGATCAACTGGCAATGGCATTTCTTCCAAAAGCGCAGGCAAGTGAAGCAGAACTCGTGGCCGTTCGGGCACTTCATGTGGATGCAGCCGAAGTCACGGTCCACGCCGATACCGCATCCGGGGCACTGCTTAGCGCCCAGGCTCACCACGAGCTTGGCATACTCTTGATCAGTCAATAGATCCGAGTTCTTCCAGTCCTTTTCTCGAAGCAATCGCTGGTACAGATCGTAATCCCTAGCGCCAGGGAGCGCTTCACGGACGTACTCCATAGGCAGCTCCTTGCGGCAGCAGCGGATCGGCACCAAAGCACGATCGGCCAGCGCCAGACGACTCATACGCCTCACGCACTCCTTGCAGTAGTAATGGCCGCAACTCGCCTTACGCAGGGCCTGAATCGAGTCCACATTGGCGCAGCTCACGCAGTCGCGACGCGTATCGTTCCAAAGCATTTCGTACTTGACAAACGCTTTGGGCGAGAGTACCTGCTTCACGAGCTGCAGCGGCACGGCCTGAGAACACTCGGAGCACAGCGCGTTCATAAAGCCCACGTTGCTGGGAGGTAGAGCCAATGCGTTCACACAGAGCGATGTGAGGCACGTGCGGCAGAAAATGTGGTTGCAAAAGGTCAGCACGAACGACTGCGCCGCTTTGAGTCGCGCGTTGCAGCTCATGCACTTGTTCACGCGCTTCGACATGGGCCCAACCACGAAATGAGAGGTCCAACTGTAGCTGCTTCCTCGTCCCAGTCACGAAAAACTTCGTCATTGCGAGGAATCCTCGTTGCCAGCCGCGACAGGGACCAACTGATGCATTTGGCAAAAAGACGTTTCCAGAAATACGCCGTTCGGATGCATGGGGCTGCTCCGGCGCAGTCGACGACCATCGACCAACCGCATTGCTGAAGGAGGTGGTGGCAGCGACAGCACAGAGGCTCCTGTGGCTTCGTCATCTTCTCCAGTCAAGAGCGTGGCACCAAGTGCTGCTACCCCAAGTAACGAGCTCGACCTGTTTGGTGCTGACAGCGAGGCAAGCGATGACGAAGCCACGATCGCTCGGTACGCGATTGAGCACGAGCTGAAGGAGGAGGACGAGGGCAAGACAGTATCGGCTCTCACGTCCAAAGTACGTCCTAGGATCTCTCTCTCTTCTGTAAGACTATTGGATTCATTCACGTGTTGTGTCGGTAGCTTTCACCAGAAGAGCTCTTTGTCAAGTACGACACGGACGGATCCGGTGCCATTTCAGTCGATGAATTCATTGCCATGGTAATATACACCTCGTGGCTTTGGTAGTTGATTGGAAGCTGGGAACTCAGGCCGATTTGCTGGAACAGCTTCCAGACTTGGGTCTTCGCTTGTCGAGAGCCAAGGCGATTCGTATCTTCCGCAAGTGCGACACGGACGGCGGCGGCGAAATCGATCTGACTGAGTTCAAGATGGCCATGTTCGCAGTGGATCCTGTGTCCGGCAATACGCTGGGCTTCTCCCCATCCACACTTCTTGGCCCTCGCGACGTCTACGAGCTCTTTGATGTCGATGGTACTGGCCAAATCGATGAGCTAGAGTTCGCTGTAAGCATTCCTGATGAAAAGAGACACTGGCGAACGAGACTGATCTTGGTTACGTAGGACGTGCTGGAGTATTTCGGTCTGGACGTGAGCGACGAGAAGCAGGAAACGCTGTTCAAGAAGTACGACAAGGACAAGTCTGGGTACATTGACTTCCGCGAGTTCCGCGCCATGTGGATGAAACTCGTGAACGTGCGAGACGAACTGACGAAGCGAAATGTCGAGATCCCTAAGTACGCGGCGCCTTGGAAACTTCAGCAGCTGCTGGAGACCACGTTGGATGAAGAAGACGCTCGTGAGGCCACAGTGCTAGCCGAGGCCGAGAAATTCCGTCAGAAGCAACGCGAGAAGCATCAGCGAGAAGTGCTGGGTCGCAAGGCCATTGTGCGTGCACAAGACGAGCTGGCAGCTGCACTGGACGCTGCTGGTCAGGTCTACATCTTGGGCAGTGGCAAATATCAGCAGTTCGCTGGTAAGCCAGTCATTCGGGACGAAGACTTGTTCCCTGGCTTTGGAGATGTTAGTGCGATCTGGGCTGAGCGAGTGGATCCAAAACCTCGCAACCCATCAGCAGTGCCAGTCAAAGCACAAACCAATAACAAAGATGGTAAATCCGTGAAGAAACAACAACCAAAGAAACAAAACGATACCGAAACCTCCAAAGACTCAAAGCAGCCATTGATTGCAGCAGTAGCGAGTAAATTCGTTCGAAGACGTCCGGAAAATCGACGTTGGAGGTTTACGAGTGCACCCAAGCTGAACGTTCGCACAGTTTACACGCTCAAGCGCCATCGATTGTTTGGTGAACGCGATGTAAACGGTTCAACTGCAGACGATAATGAGGCGGCTCAGAGTCGAACGGAGTCGTCAGAAGTCGAAACGATCTTAGAGAAAGCATACGAGGACGATACCGACGAGCTCGCCAGACTCTTCTACGATGACCGCGAGTTTGTGCGCAGTTTGCGGTTTCAGGCTACACGCTTGATGGTCAATACAGGATCGCTCTGGGGTCGAAGTATTGTGCAGGGCGCTCTGAGTGATAATGTGGCGTACGCTGTGACCAGTACTGGCAACGTGTTCACCTGGGGCGGCAAGGACAACACTTGGGAAGCAGCGACAGTAAACCATCCCGATCTAATCGACTTCGGCGACGATTCGGACGAGGAGAAACCAGTGAATGCAGCCAATGAGCCAGAGAATCAGCCCTCAGAGTCCAATATTGCCGCCACGACCTTGAAGCTCACAGCGCGCTCTGCACTTCTGAAGATGGCAACACCGGAACAGGTACGAACACAGTTTGAATGACGAGTTTGTTGGAGTCAAACACTTATCACTTGGCGAAGTTGCGAGGCATTAAAGACCCAGAAATTGAAGCTCGAGAAGACGAACGACTGGAAGCAAACGCTCGACAGCAGGAGCAGGACGAACGATACGAATCGTAAGAATGCGCTCGCTCTTGTCTGGCGCTGTTGTAGGCCCAAAATATCTCATGCTGGGCAGGTTCAAGCGTGTTGTAGTCTACTACAACGTCTGGGAGCCACCACCCAGCAATGCCACACGACTACTCTTCATGGAACAGATTTTGTTGCCACAGCTCGAGTACGATGTGATGCTTCAGTCTGCTCAGTGGCGTGGGCTCGAAGTCGAGTGCGTCGCCCGAATGGACTTGGTACGGATGTTGGCCGAGTGCTTTGCGCTTGAAGTCGAAGTTCGAGGCGAAACTGGTCATGCCGACTTGCAAGCGCTGGATACACGCATTCGAGTACGTGTTTTTTTTTTTTGGGTTGCACTCTTTTGAATGATTTTTGAAGGGGGCAATGTGAAAATTGACTGGTACTTGAGACAGACATACACGCTGGAGAAGAACGTGAAGCTGATGCAACCGGTATGGAATTGAGATCTGTTGAGAAGTCTGACCATTATCTGAATCTCCATTTGGAACGCAGGAGAAAGATAAAATGCTGGAGCAGGTGCAGCCTGAGGGGATCGATACTTCAATGGTCAGTGGATTTTTGAAGCACCGTTGCGTTTGTGATAGTGGAAGCATCTGAAAATGCTGCGGGATGAGCGAATCCTGCTCGCGCAGAACGAACTGGTGAAGAAAGCCATGACCAAAATCCATCGAGCGGTGGGAAACATAACGCTGAATTGGGCTGTTGAGTGCTTGGAACTGAGCCATTCGCTGCTGAATCATGATCTGGATAGGATGAAGCGTTCACAGCGATGGTAGCACGTCGGCAGGTTCAACTAGAAGATCTCACTCCTGAATTCACGACTCGTGGCGCAAATTTCCGAGTTGAAATGAGCGGCACAACTACCAGAGGACCGTCATTCCACTCGCCTCGCGGAGCTGTGGTATGATGACAATTTTTATCTGCTAGATGGCAAAGCTGAAGTGGATGGATCGATTCAATGTGACAGGCGGTGGCCAATGTGGCAGCAGGGAACGCTTACGCCGCTTTGCTGATGCATGACGGGTACTCATAACGCCACTTTCAGTTCACAAGGCGCACCATATTCATTGGTTCTGAATTTGTAGGTCAGTGTACACGTGGGGAATAGGATGCAACGGATGTCTTGGTCACCAGCAAAACGACCGTGGAGCTCTATGCTTCGATGTCAACCATCCGCAACGCGTAGAGGCATTGCGAGTGAGTCTGCTGTTCCTCTTTTCATGATAGACGACGAAATCTCTGACTTGCGATTCATTGGTCTCTAGGACGTAAGCATTCGACAGATCGCGTGTGCGTATTCCCACAGCGCTGCCATCAGTTCGGACGGATCTCTCTTTGTCTGGGGCTCGGCATCCTGCGGCAAACTTGGAACGGGTGTCGTTGACGATATCTATGAGCAACACTCCGCACTTCCATTGGTCGTCAAGTTTCCAGGGCGACGTGCGATTCGAAGCGTTTCCTGTGGTGCAGCACATACTGCAGCAGTTTCCACCGCAGGCGAGCTCTTTGTCTGGGGTTGCGCTAACGGTGGTCGGCTTGGGCTTGGTCACCAGGTTACTGATACAGTCGTCGTGCCAACTCTTGTGCGATCGCTTGTGAGCCAAAACGTTCGCGTCTGGCAGGTCTCGTGTGGCAGTGCGCACTCTGCACTGTGCACTGAAGTTCTGTCCGAACTGCATAGCGGCAGCAAGAAACTCGTGGGTGGCCAGGTCTTCGTCTGTGGAGGTGCCACAGCTCTTGGGCGCAGTGTCTGGAGGTGGGAGCACGTACCCGAGCTTGATGGCGTCGGAGTTCGACAGGTCGCTTGCGGAACAAGCCATACAGCGGCAGTGTCCGCCTATGGAGAACTCTACACTTGGGGGCGCAATCAAAACGGATGCACGGGTCACAACATTGAGCGGTTGTTTGTCGCCAAGCCGAAGCTGCTGCGTACGCTGCATGTGGAGCCGTACAACGTGGCGCTGGGCAAGAAATGCCGCCAGATAAGCATCTACAACGAACAGGGACCGGAGTTGGCTGTCAATGGCGTGATTGAAGGCACACTGGCCAAATGTATCCATACTCACGTACGTATCATGCCGAGATTGATTCTTACGATGAGGGCTGACGGTCTTGCTGAGTCATAGCTGGAGGACAAGCCGTGGTGGGAGGTTGATCTGGGCCAACCGGCAGTTCTCGAGCGCATTCGCGTAAGCTTGGAGACTGGATTGAGAAAGCCTTGACGCTGGTGGTGATCCGGTGGTGCTTGTTGTAGATCTGGAACCGGACAGATGTGCCTCTGAATCCGTCCAAGTCACGCACCGAGTACACTGGCCGGCTCTTCCCGTTCTGGGTCATGGTGAGCGAGTTCCCGTTCCAGACGCTCACAGGCAAAGAAGGGTGAGCTGCTGTGTCTAAATCGCCCCGCTTGAGCGCTGGACTCACGCTCTGTGTGTCTAAGACTGCGAGCGGCCAAGGTGCAGTCGAGCGCCTTTGAGCAGTTCTCCACTGACAAGCGCATGACGGAGTGGGTCCTGCCCACTGCCAACACCATTGGCCAGTACGTGCGCATACAGCTGCAGAGCAAGAACTTCTTGCATCTGGCTGAAGTCGAAGTGTTTGGCGTGTACTCGGCCTTCAAGTACGTCGGGCGTGTGGGCTCTGTCCATTGCAGCAGTGATGCCACGCTGGTCGTGATCCCGCCCGTGCCTCTGCGCAGCACACTGGACGACTACTACCTACGCGCCGTGCAGGCGGATGCAGACAACGCCATGATCCTGCGGCAGTACGAGGCGTACGGCCCCAGCTATGACCGGTTCTATCGCGGGAAGCGCGAGCACGATGCTATGGTGGATCGGTCGGTCTGTCGTCTGTGTCGCGTGTTTCGCGACTGCGAGATCTGCGAGTTTTACAGCCAAACGATGCTGCGTCGCACAGCTGAAGAGCGAGGCCACGCGCCGGAGAGAGTCGTGGGCGATCGTCTGGGGCTCAAGGAACTGGTGGCAATGGCTGTGGACGACGGATCGCTGGAAGCCGAGGCTCAACAGCGAGAACAGGAAGCGGCGGCGCTCGCAGAGCGACAGCGACAAGAGACCGACGCAAAGGCCGCGGCAGAAGCAGACGCGAAGGCTGCATTGGCGGCTCAGAACAAACAGCCCAAGCTCTCGGGGCTGCTGCAGACGTTCACCAAGAGCGTATTCCCCAAGCCATCTGCATATGGCACATCCGAATAGAAGCCTCCTCTCAAAGCGTGTCATGTTTTGGCGCGAAAGTAAGTCAAAATCAATACCCTGTCAAAACGGATTGTAAATCGAAAGAGATAGTTTGATGTTACGCAGAGTTTTGTGGAACCTGTGGTACTTAATGATCGGTTTAGCCAGGGTATGCTGGAAGCGCGGGAAAGTGCGGAGTCGAGAGACCGAAGATGCTGCTGGGGGCCACGCGAAGCAAGCAGCGCGTCGTGCAGACGCAGCCGAGCAGCGCCAGTCGCGTCGCCAGTGCAGATGAGACTCTGGCGCCCGCTAAGAAGCAGCGCTCCATCCACGACTTCTTCCAGCAGTAAGAGCGGGATTCCCACTGAGCTTCATGCGCGTGACTGATGCTAAGGCTTGCCTATAGGACGTCGCAGAAGAAGCGCGCAAGTGTGGCCAAGACGCCGCCGCCCAAACACGTTGCAGAGCCAGATGAAAAGGCGATCACGAAGCGTATCGACTACGACTCGTCCGACATGGAGGACTCGCCTGGTCTGGTCCCGTCCTCCCAGAACAGCGACATGGACGTCGCCAGGCCTGTGCGAGTCGCAGTGACGCCCAATCCCACCAAGCGCATCGATTTCCGCGTGATCTCGAGTCAGCAGAGCAGCGAGGAGCCTGACGGTGAGCCGTCAACGCCGTCGGTTGTCGTGACGGGCGGGCGCTACGCCACCTCGCACGTGAATGGCCGTCCGCCTTCGGGCTTCTCGCAGAGCTCGTTCCCTGACTCAATGGGCGCCGCACCTTCCACGCCAGGCTTTGGCCGGATGTACAGTCAGGACGACATGGACTTCCTCACGCCGCTGGACCAGCCTGTGATGCATCTCTCGCATCCCACGACGCCCTCGCCGCTCAAGAAGCGCGTGCGCCGCAGCGACAGCATCGAGCTGATCCGGAAGGATGTGCAGAACCTGACACAGGACATGACCCACATGGACGTGTGTCCGCAGCTGGACACGCCCATGGCTGAGCCATTCGAGTCGCCTCTTGGACTCCCACCCACGACACCCGGCAAGACGCTGGACCTATCAGCCATCCACCAGCACGCAGGCAAACGCCGGTCACGCGACGGCGTTAAAGAGGAGAGGTACGGAGCTAGCAGCTAGCTTGATGACTCAATCATCGTTCTGACGATCTCACTGTTTATAGCGTTGTTGCGTCGCTGAGTGCGATCGTGGATGACTTCGTGAATCCATTCGCCCCTACGCCTCCGACTGATGCGAGGAGAAAGAAGCGATCCCAGCGGAAGCGGCAGTCGTTCCCAGCCTCTCTCGTGTCTACTGGACCTTCCTACTCCAAGTATCTTACAGAATTCGCAGAGCTGGAGGTGAGGGATTGGTTCCTTGTTTGGATTGGTTGTCTCAGTTTCTAATCATGCATGCTGCAGCTCTTGGGCTCTGGCGCCTTCTCCAAAGTGTACAAGTGCATGAAGAAGATCGATGGATGGACCTACGCGGTGAAGAAGAGCAGACGCCACTTTCGAGGCAAAGCAGACACGTACGTGAACTTCCAAGACGCTTCGCTCTATTACCTGAGGCTAACTGTGTCCATTCGCTTCAGAGAGCGAGCGTTGCGAGAGGTCCAGGCTCTGGCGGCCCTCAGTAGCAGTCGTCATGTTGTCCGGTATTTTGACGCGTGGATAGAGAACGAATTGCTGTATATCCAACTGGAGCACTGCAGCGGCTGCAGCGTTGCTGCCTTTGTGGAGAAGCACAAGCCGCTTCACATTCCAGAGGCCACTCTGTGCAAGATCTTGGCTCATATCGCCCAGGCGTTAGCAGATATGCACAGCAAAAAGATGGTGCACATGGATGTCAAGCTTCAGAACGTGCTCGTGGCACCTGGCGAGATCTACAAGCTTGGCGATCTGGGTACCGTAGCGCATATGGACGGCAGCATGGAGATCACCGAAGGGGACAATCGGTACCTGAGTCGGTAAGAAGCCATATCTGGTGTTGTCTTTCAAGTCGCGCCCCATCTGATAATTGTGTGTTCACAGGGAATTGCTAGAAGGAAGTCGCACAAATCTTCGTGCGGGGGACATTTTTGCACTGGGCGCGACCATTTATGAGCTGGCGTTGGGCAGAACATTGCCCACAGGGGGCGAGGAATGGCAGCAGATCCGTGATGGAGACCTTGTCATGTTCCGCCAGTACTCCAACTCGTTGCAGCATCTAATCGCGAGTCTGATGCATCCGGACCCATTGCAGCGACCACTGGCACAAGAGATTCTGCAACATGAAGTGGTGTTGCCTTTCCGCTAGAGTTTTCGTAAAGCATTCAATCCATGCTATTAACTTAATCACTCTAGGCTGCATGCTCTTGTAGCTTCTTTTCATCTAAAGTTAAGAAACAGCGACGGATTCGATTCTAGTGGCTTGACCGAAGAATTCATATCGATAATATGTGTTAAGGGACAGCTTTGCCAGTCCTTTGTCTTCTTGTCCGTTACTGTGAGCAGCGGATTCAAGCCACACAGGACGTAGAAACGTCAACTTGCTCCGTGGATTCATTTAGTTCAAGTCCAGGGGTCCGATCTGAGACTGGTCATGCTAGGATTAACAACCAAACGAATCGTCTTTTGGTCTCATAGATGCAGATTGGATTCGCTCTCTCGGCACAAATGACTCAACGACAGCACAGGCGCGTCATCGGACAAATCCACTCAGTACAGTTGGTCGGTCAGTTGGCTTGATGTGCCATTTGGAAAAAAGTCAAGGCGATGGAGCTGGAATTTGCAGTCCAACGTCCACAGATTGCGCGGGAAAGACAGCGGAAGTCGCTTGCATGGCAGAAGAAGTCAAGAGAGAGTGTGTCGTCTGCAGGGACATCTACAACGCGTGGTGTCTTCAACATTCAAACGCCCAAGCAGACGCTTTATCTCATGCTTTGCCTTGCAGTGCGCAAGTGGAATTACATCACCGGCTTGGTTTCTTTTTCTTCAGTGTCTGAAGCTGGTGGAGCGAAGACGATCAAGGTAGACTTACACAAGAGTTTCGTTCGCTCTCGCTAGAGCGAGTTTGCGATGAATCAAGCGTGATTGCGAGACGCTTGTTGAGCTAGTCCGCCTTGATCTTCTTCATCGTGTCCGCTCCAGAGGCCAGAGCGTATTAGTCCCGAAGGCGGTGGCTGCGCAACACATCCAGCAGTTTACGTTAAGCGTACCCTTCTATTATCGATACGCGCGTCGCACTTCACTGCTATTGGGATGGAACATGCCTGTGCCTGCGCTCGTGGTCGGCCGCACGAGGGCCTCACGATGCGGTGCGTCTGAGAGCGACAGCACTTGGCTGTTGTCATAAAACGTCACACTCTCTTCCAGCTCTTCCTCTGGCACGTAGATGTTGCTGGCCTCCATGTCCAGGACCTCCTGGTCGTCTGTGAACAAGATCGTCTGCGTCATATCCACTGCTGCCGCCGCCGCCTCGGCTTGTTCGTAGCGCTTCTTCCGCAGCCGCCGGTTGTCCACCGCGTGGTCCAGTTCCAGCGTGTCGTCCGAAGGCAGCACCATCGCAGGTGCTGGCTTCAAAATGCCGTGGAAGATCAGCACGTCGTCCAGAAAGACCTCAAACTCGCGTACGCCTCGCGTCGGTGTCTTGCTGTAGTTCCACAATCGGATCTTCGACAGCGTGATCGGGTCGTTGAAGAATAACAGCAGCTTGTTGGACTGTGTGGGCGTGAAGGGCGCCAGCCACATGTGCCGGTCGTCGTACGTGTTGTTCACGCCGTCGTACAGCTTATCCAGCGTGCGCACGTCGTGTGGCTGGCCACACTCCTTGAGTACGTTGATATCGCGTGGTTGGGCGTCGATGAGATCGTCTCTCAGCTGCACGAGGTTGTTCCGCTCGTCAAAGAGCTCGAGCGCGTTGAGACCGATGTAGAAAGTGTCGCCCCACGTCGACATGAACACGAACTTGACGATGTAGCCCGAAGGGAACAACGGTGTCTGGTACTGCTGAAAGATCTCGGCGATCGGCTTCATATTGGGCCGACTACGGCTCGGCATCATAAGCCCATCGCACTGGATCGACGTAGACAGAATGGGCGTTGAAGAAGAACCGCCTTCTTGATCTTCTTTGGCGTCAGTTTCTATGGATTTGGTGGACGAAGATGCAGCCACAGGCGACGGAGGGCCAGTGCAGGAGCTCTCGGGCTTGCCAATCGAACGCAATGCGTACATTTCCGGTGTCTGCGAGTGCTGGGCCTGCGTGTGATGACGCAGGTACAGGAACTGGCCAAAGTCAAAGTCGGTTGTGTTGCCAGGAGCCTTGCGAAGCGAGAAGCTCGAGTGCTTGACCTGGTCCAGATACACTGCGATCCGCTTGGCGCCCTTGAACGAATCC
This sequence comes from Elongisporangium prolatum, assembly GCA_023335875.1. Classification (NCBI taxonomy): domain Eukaryota; phylum Oomycota; class Peronosporomycetes; order Pythiales; family Pythiaceae; genus Elongisporangium; species Elongisporangium prolatum. The sequence goes on from JAADVW010000339.1 coordinate 20,452, forward strand.
TCTAGTGTCGCGTTGTAGTTCCAGAGCTTGATCGCGCGCAAGTTCACGTTCTGGCGGAAATCGATCGTGATCGCTCGGCGTCTGGACGAGATCGCGAGCATTTCCTTGTACGGCGCGCTCCACATCTGCTCTGGGTCTGTGGCGAAATGGCGAGCGCCAAACGACTCGACGAGCTGTTTTAGTCGTGGCTCTGCAAACGGAGCGCGCACATTGACCTGGTCCAGCGAGATCTTCAGCGGCAGGTAGTTCGCGTCCAAGAACTGGAGTCCAGCGAGTCCAATCTCGTATGGATCGCCCCAGTTGGCTTCCAGCACAAGCGCGATCGATTTGCACGCCACAGGCTTCTCGACTGCCTGATCGCACACGATGGGCGCTGTGCACGGGCGCGAAGCAGTCGTAAAGCACACGCCATGGGACGGATGAGACGCTGAAGAGCCTTTCGATGCGCCTGGAAATGCGTATGCGCTACTGGCAGGGCCGTTAAAGCTCAAAGAATCGACTGGTCCCGTAGCGAAGTGCACATTTCCGCTGCGATGCGCCTTGTTACCAGTCTTGGGTCGCTCGAGATGCCGCGTATCGATGGCTGCAGCGTCTTGGCCGTCGTGCGATAAAGTCGCTGAGTTGGCAGTGGACACCGTAGTCGCAGGCGCTCGCTGCTTTTCGTATTTCTCAATGAGCTGCAGGATGGACGAACTAGTGGTGAACAGGATGCACTCGTTGCATGCGTCCACGTCTTCTGTCGCGCATCCGGGTGCGCGTCGGATCTCGCCCTTGAAGATGGTGCGTCCATCGAGCGAGATCTCCATGTAACGTGCGCCGCGGTACGAGTGGATGCGCGTGGTGTTGTAGTTCCAGATGCGAATCATCGAGATGGACAGCGCGTAGTCAAAGTCAAGGTACACAAAGTGATTCTGCCCTCGTGTGAACGGCGCGAGCCATGCGTGTAACTCGTCACATGTGAAGTAGTGATTGTCCACGAGTTTGTCGACCGTGCGCGGGTCGTTGTGGCTCTTGTGGTCGCCGTGGAGCGCGTTCAGGTCCGGCGGATCAGCCGAGAGCTGCTTGTCCACGTCTGAGAGATGCACTGCGTGGCCCGTGTGGTCGAAGACCTCAATGCCCATGAGTCCGACGTAGAACGGATCGCCCCAGGTCGAGAGAATGTTGAACACGAGATGCTGGCCTCGTGGCAGCTCTGGGATCTCGAACACTTCGGTCGTCGCCATTGATGCTCGCACTTGTCCTGCGTCCTTGGGACTCGCCCTCCCGGACCCGTAAATCTCGCTGGAGGAGCTCTTCTTGGTTGTGTGCTTGGCTTGAATGTGTGGCGCTTCCAGGCTTTCCAGCTGCTCGTCGTCACTGCCGTAGCTTCCGACCACAGGATCGCCATCGTCTTCACCGATCATGTCTTCAATGTTGACAAAGTGCACATTGCCTGCACAGCTCTTGGCTCAGCGTATTCCTAGCAAGCCCATCAAGAGAGGTGTCGTACCTTCCGGGTCGGATTGGGTGCGCATAACGGAGCTCTTGGTGTTGAGTTCGCGACTGCGATTTATCTTGTCGAAGAACTCGAGAGACCTCAGCGACTCCATAAGCGACTGCTTCACGCGCCTATGGACACAGAGACAGCGCCCGTGTTCTAGCAGTGCTGAGGAAACCAAGAGACTTAATGAGTTAGCTTACCTGCTCTTGGTCTCACTGCCTATGTGGTGCGCTCTGGCTCTGGACCGCTTGGGCATTGCGTCTTTGGACAGGAACCCTCGTGCATCGGTCTCCCCTGGCGCCTCCTTCTGAAGCACAATGGGCGCCCTCGGTCGCACAAAGGACGACGCTGGTCCGCTGACCGCCGCATTCGCATCCGATCCGCTGCTATTCCCAGCTTTGGCAGCTGTGATCGACGTCGCATTGCCACCGGCCTCGACGTACTCGACTGCCGAGCACCGTGGTCCCAGCGCCGTGATCTTGGGCGCGTGGTTAGTGTCGCTGCTGAGCCAGGACGGCACCGAGTGCGGCCGGATGGCCATCTCCAGTTTGGCCAGCGCATCGAGCACGGGCGGCCCACCGGCCTCCATCACGCGCTCGCGTCGTTTCGCGTTTGACTGACGCGGTGCCCAGGTCGAGGTTTTAGTCGTTGAACCATCTCGAAACCGACTTCGGTGGTACTTAATATAGTTTGGTCAACTTGATAGGGTCCAAAAATTTCGTCATCCTCGCCAAGATGATATTGTTCGTATCCGCGCCAACTTGATGCGTGGGCCCTCAAATGGGATCCGACGATCGATGAGGAGCCCAGCAGCGGGTCAGAGCAGCAACAGCGCAGGCGCCACGCCTCCGCCGCCGCCGCGGTCCTCCGGCACACCCAGCGGCAGACGCAGGGCGGAGGACGCTGTGCGCATCGTGGGCGAGTACTACGTGCGTTGCTCTGCGACCTGAAGACACTTTGTCGGGTTGCCTAAGCGTGTGGTTCTGTTTGTAGCAACTGGGAGCTGAGATCGGACGAGGAGGCTTCGGCACAGTGTTCGCAGCACTGGACCTGCGCAATGGGCGGTCTGTGGCTATTAAGCAGATCTCGCTGCATGACATCGACCGAGAAGAGCTCCAAGCCATTGAAGTTCGTGTAGTAAGAAGCCTGCCTTCACAACACGACTGATGTCTGTCTGTCTGTCTGTCTGTACTGCAGAGCGAGATCAGTCTGCTGCGCAAGCTCAACCACGAGAACATCGTCAAGTACCACGACACGATCAAGACGCAGCAGTGCCTCTATATCGTGCTCGAGTACATGGAGAACGGATCGCTGGCGCAGTTCCTCAAGAAGTTCGGCTCGCTGTCCGAGACGCTCGTGGCCATGTACGTGACCCAAGTGCTGCGTGGACTGGCCTATCTGCACGAGCAGGGCGTACTGCATCGCGACATCAAGGGTGCCAACATCCTCACGACCAAGGACGGACTCGTCAAGCTCGCGGATTTCGGCGTGGCAGTGAAGCTCAGCGACACGCAGAAGTCCAACTCAGTCGTGGGCTCTCCGTACTGGAGTAAGGTCGACCTAGCCATGCATAGGAGCGTTCGCTAACCACAGTGTTGCCTATGTTGCAGTGGCGCCCGAGGTGATTGAGATGGCCGGCTGGTCCTTCGCGTCCGACATCTGGAGCGTGGGCTGCACGATCATCGAGTTGCTGTCCACCAAGCCGCCCTATTTCGATCTCGCGCCCATGGCAGCGCTCTTCCGGATCGTTCAGGACGACCATCCGCCTCTTCCAGAGAGGATTTCCCCCGTAGGTTCTCATTTTTCCAAGTCTACGGCTTTGATTCAGAGCTAACATCCAAACGGCGTCTATTGCTTAGGCGTTGCACGATTTCATCATGAAGTGCTTCATGAAGGAGCCGCGACTGAGAGGCTCAGCAGAAGAGCTGCTAGCGCATCCGTGGATCGCGCAAATCCCGAAAAACAAAGTGGAACAGAGCTCTCAACTGGTCGCTGAAAGCGTGACCTCTTCCAACGACCGCGACGCGATGCTCAATACAATCAAACTCTACGAAAAGGACCAGCATACAGAGCCGTTCTCATCTCCAGAAGTTATGGAGGACGCAGAAGATGAAGAGAACTGGGACGATGAGTTTGGCATTGACAGCGCCCCGGCTCCCATTTCGCTTTCAAACGGCGCAGTGCGTCGTGAGTCTCAAGAAATTCCAGTTGTTCACACATTGGCTGAACTGCAAAGCGAACCCTCTCAGAGTGCGTTCCATTTAAGCAAGGAAGATGCGAAAGCGATCTTCAATGACGAGGTCTGGGACGATTCGGATGAAGACGAAGAAGGAATGCTACTGCTGCGACTGCAACAACAACAGCCACCTCTCAGCAATGAGTCTTTTGGCTCACGCAGTGTGTTTGTCAAAGCGCCTCCTCCTTCCGCGACTTCTTCGTGGGACCGATCGACTCTCGTTCCGATGGAAAAACGAATGACCAAGTTACAGTACTTCTCTGAGCAAGATGACGACGACGGCTTTGGAGATATTGATGAGGAACAATTGCTGCAAGCCGTCCAACAAACGCAGTTGTCGGCTGACAAAGATGATGATTTCAACGACCTTGACGATAGCAAATTTCACCAACGCTCAAGCTATTTCGGGTTCGATGGGACTGACATGGCGCGAGAGAATATCTTTGATGATGAGCTTGATTTCGAATATTCCAGCGTTCGAGATCCGCACCAAAAAGCAACGACCCGGGTCGTGGAGTTGCTTGCGCTGCTGGACCCAAGCATGGACGACAACGTCATTCTTGATGCATGCAATCAATTGGTAAGTTTCAATCTGTTGTCAGTGCTTTCTGTTATGTCACTCGTAGGTTTTCTAAATGGAACTGTAATTGCAGCAAGATATTTTCGAGTCCAATTTGCCTCTTCGACGGGATTTGATGTCACGACCAGGAATCGCTCCCAATATCATGGAAGCCTTGGAGGTCAAACAAATGGACGTCTTGTATGCGGTCTTGAAAGTGGTCAACCTGGTACGATTTCGAGCCTCAGTCGTAGCTTCGTGCGTGTCGCTTACTGACTATATTGTGTTCGTAGATCATTGAAGACAACCAGAGGTTTCAAGAAAACCTGGCATTAGTGGGCTTGATTCCTGTGATTATCAAGCTGACCAAGCAGTACCAAGTGAATACTTTTACTCTCCAAGATGTGGCTCCTGAGAATAAGTTTTCGCACTTAGTGCGCCTAGAAGCTGCCAAATTCGTGCGTCAAACGTGCAAGACCAGTTCCCTGACGCTGCAGATGTACATCGCGTGTGGTGGGCTTCCTGTGTTAGTTGACTTCCTGACGGTGGAATCTGACAACTCAAAAGAACTAATGCGAATTGCGCTGGGCGGCATCTTCAGCGTGTTTCATCTGCAAACGATTCCCAAGAACGATATCTGCCGCCTCTTTGTCAAGGCAGGTTTACTGCACAAGTTTGTCATGGTCTTCAACGACATCGTGCATTGCGTGCGAATGAAAACCGATTTCCAGTCGCCATCGGACAACTGGACTCGTCACGAATTGCACAAGATGTGCGACATTCTATTGCTGTTCTCGCAAGGAGACGTCATTGTGAAGGAGCACATGTGCGACCGTCGTGTGCTACGCGGGCTGCTCAATGCGCTAGAACTGTGTACATCCCCGACCGAAGATCCCGCCGCAGACGCCCATTTTGGATCCGCCATGCTTACGGTGCTTAAATGCATTCGAAATCTGAGCATGGAGCCATTGACGCTGGAAAGACTGGACCGAGCAGGCTCGATCCCAACGCTCGTACATCTATTGAACGTGCAAGACACTGACAACGATACAGCTCCGTCTCCTTTGAAGCAGAAAGAGGTGGAGAATATTGCATTGCAGTCCATGTATTACCTCTGCCGCATCAACCGCAACCGACAGACTCATGCTGCGCAATCTGGCGTAATCCCGTCACTGATGAAGGTGATCAAGAGCGCGAGTCCGTTGAAGCAGTTCGCTCTTCCTATTCTTTGCGATCTTGCTCATGCGTCTCCGATCGCTCGGTCGCATTTGTGGACCTGCGATGGTATAACGCTGTTCCTGGAGCTGCTGGAAGACAAGTACTGGCAGGTCGACGCCATTAAATCCATCAGTGTGTGGCTCGTTCACGACACGAATCGCATGGAAAATGTACTGCTTCTGCCAAACAATCTAATGCAACTGATGAGTTGCTTCCGCACTGCGCAGAACGCCGAGTTGGAGAACCTGCTGGAGCCGATGCTGGAGATCATGACGCGGTCTGTAAGACTCAACCAGTCGCTGGGCCGAAGCTCTCTGTTCGTCATGGAGCTGCTGAATCGACTGCAGCTCGTGCCGAAAGCCATTGTGCGCAAGAATCTGCTCAAGATGCTCAAGAGTCTGTTTGATGCGCATGCCAACCAGACGCAGTTCATCATAGAATTCAACCTGCATCCGGTCATCTACACGCTCGCGCAGGACGCCAACAGCATGATTCTCGTCAAGGAGATCGCTTCGCAGCTGCTGCAGTCCATTCTCAATGTGGCTGCTGTTGATTGAAGCAGCAAGCTGAGTCGCAGTCAGTAACCAGACATCTGGGACGCATTTCTCGAGTGCTTTTAACTTATCAAAAGGAAGCGTTGAGGTTGACCGCCTTCTCCAGTCCGTCTTGTTTCAATGCAGCGAGTGGAAGCGATACCATGATATCATTTTGTGGGCGAAACGGTTCGCAGTCAATCAGTCGCTAGTCCAGAAGGCGCGATGAGCACATTGGAAGACCTGCTGCCAGAGCTCGCGGGAGTGTTTGCTGCGCAGGAGTCGGCTCTTGAGAACGCAGTGACAATCCTGACCACGCAAGTGCATCGGCTCGTGCTGGAGAGTGATCAGCAGTCGCGTAAAATCGAGGTCTTGGGGCTTACACAGCATGCGCTGCAAGATTCACTGGCTGCACTGCAAACGAAGCACGTGGCGCTGCAAATGGAGCACGCAAATACCGTGGAAAATACACAACGCCAGCTTCAGCAGAGTGAGCAGCAGATGCAGCACGCCATGGAGACGCAGATGGAGCAACACGTCAAGACACTGGCGATCCAGCAGCTCCAGGCGATGGAGGACTCACTGAGCTTGCGACTCGAAGAACGACTGCTTGAAAGTTCGCACCGCACGTATCTGCAGGCTCAGCAGACGGAGGAGGCCATGCAAACGCAGTTGGGGCTGCTCGAGAAGAAGTTCGAGTACCTCTCGCGTGTCAAGATGGAGATCAAGGACCTGAGCAAGAAGTTCGACAAACACGACCAGACGATGGGCGACATGCGCATCGGGCTCGAGATTCTAGCGAAATCAATTGGCACTGATGACAGCGATAGCGATGACGACAACAACGAATCTGACCAGCAACCGGTCCTAGAGCTGGACAGTGAGAAGCAGCAGGCGTTGCATCGTCTACAGCTAGCAGCACCACAGCGCAGCTTCCGCGTACGTGGTAATCGCTCACGCGGTCCTTCCGTATCTGACTCTGTGGTCAAGGCTCTGATCGAGCAATCTGGTGTGCCTCAAGAGACTACAGACTTGATGTCGCTGGATTCGACAGTCGCAGAGTTGCCTCTTGAAGATATTACGTCAAATGACAGTGGAACATCAGCGAGCTCTGGTCAGGGCAGCGTACCGGATTCAGCTTCAGTGGAGATGGCGATTCCTGATCCTCCAGAGCCTCTGATCATGATCAGTCCTCCGATTGAAGAGGTCAAAGAAGAAATTGTCGATCCAGAATCGCGAGAAATCTCTGTTTCAGTGGCTGTTGATGATTCCTCTACTGAAGAACTCGAGGCATCTGCAGAGCCGATCGTGGATGACACGTCATTGCAGCAGGAAATACTAGTTATTGAGCCGATGGCGTCGCCGGAGGACGACCATCCACAGCAACAGAGCGAAGAGGTCTTTTCTCAGATCTCCTCAGCTCGCCATGATGAGGATCCAGAGGAAGCGAACGATCACGTTCCAGAAGATCTGCCCTCGGGCTCCAAGTCCCGAGTTCTTGCGCAGCAGAAACAGCTTGATGAACACGTGAATCTGCTTCGTGCGTCGTCTTTGAACCATGCGGTTCCGTCCCTGGTGCATTCGGCCACAACCACTGCCATTGTTCGAGCCCGCCGGCAGGTCCGCTCTGTGAAACGAACCAACAGCCTTCGCAAAGACAGCGATGATCTGTCCGGTCGTCGAGAGTCGATTGTCCAGCGCGAGCCAATGACTCGAGAGCAGATGAAAACGATGTGGCGTCGTGTATTCGTGCGGTTCGTCCAGCTCCAGCGGCTGCAGTTGCTCAACGGCGCCAGTGTTGACAAGGCCTTCTTCCGCAAGCAGAATGTCTCGGTGGGCGCACGTGTCAAGCGCCTTGACGAGACGGTCGTGGATCTAGAAGCGACAATGGAGCTGCTAGAGACCGACATCCGCAACAACAGCCACAATGTGCAGGCGCTGGACCAGATCATCACACATAACCAGATCGTGATGGACCACAAGACCAAGCAATTGGACAAAGGCCAAATCGACAATGCAAGACGGCTTGTCGGGCTTGAGGAGAAGCTGGATAACATGGAGACGGAGGTCTATCGTTTGCGTACGGTTGGGAATCGGCGGGACAGTTCTGTGAGTGCCAGCACTGCCAGTGCTATCGTGACACTGGAAACCAAGTTTCTGGAAATGCATGCGCGAGTGGCTCAGCACGGGACTGCTCTGCAGTCAGCAGAAATTACGATCACGAAGCTCTGCGACGTGGAGCTCCCGGGTCTGAGAGAAAAGGTGGACCGATCCATTGATAACGTGCGAACTGAGATGCAGCTGAAACGGGACGAGCTGGCCAAGGATATCGGGAAATCACTGCAAAGGCTGCAGACTGCGCATGAGAAATCCCGAGAGCTCATCCTATCGCAGATCTCAGGGTCTATCGAACGTGTGTACTGTGATCTGCTCATGATCTCGCACGCGTTACTGAGTGCGGTGGACATGATGAAGTTCGCCAAGGGCAAGAGCAGGACACCTGTGGACGTCGGACTCGATTTGTTTGAGCAAATCTACGCTGGCTACGAGGCTTCGGATACAGAGACGACTGCAGATGAGGATGGCGGTGCTCTCGCTGTGTTCTTCAGCAAGAACGTGCAGTTTAAGCAGGAACTGGCCAAGCTCAAGGATCAATCAGCCAAAGCCAAGGCCATGGCAGCCACGACCGACTCGTCTGGTGATAGCTCTAGCATCGCCATGCACCTCGTTTACGTAGCGACAGCTCAGCTACGCGCACTGGAGGACCTCGCTCAGGCCATAAGCACGCCGGTCGACAGCAGCATGACCGCAAGTGAGGTCGAGCTTGTCTTTCGAGCGCGCGATCTGATCGTACAGATGCGCACAGTGCTGTTCCTGTTCTTCTTGCACTCGCAGCTGCTTAGTCCGATGCAGAGCATCCAGACAATGCAGACTGCGCAGAGCGAGATGCACGAGGAGCTCAAGACGCACGGATTCGCGATCGCTCAAGCAGATTCGCTCGGTGCCGTCGTGAAACTCATGAACACGCGCGTGGACTCGCTCATCGAGCTCACGTTCTCGTTTGCCAAGGACGCCGACGTGAAGAACTCGATCCAGGAGATTTTGAACGCATCCAGCGATGCACGAAGCAGTCTGGCCAAGCAGGTCGAGACGACAGCAGCCGAGACTGCTGCCCGCAACGAGCGTCTCGAGAAAGAGCTGCTGCAATTGGCTGGTCGTGTGAACAAGAAGCTGGACAAGGACGAACTGCTGTGGACTCAGGAGGTACTGGAGCGGCAGGTCCAGAACGTGGCCAAAAGCTCTCTAGGCGAGGAAGATCTCATGGATCTCCACCGCATGCTGAGAGGCAAAATGGACCGCGTGCACTTCGAAGCGCTCATGCATGAGCAGCACCGAGCGAGTCTGCTGTCTGGTGATGCTGGTGGCTCCAGTCTTCTCATGGGATCGGATGGAGTGCCACGCGGCGTTCCGTTGGTCGGATCCAAGTGCATCTCGTGCCAGAACGAGGAACCGCCCACTAAGGCCATGATCAAGAGCGCTGTGAAGGCTGAAGTGCAGCAGGAGATTGCGAAGATACTGGCGAAGCAGCCCTTACACAACGCAGCCGGAGCTCCCGTGGTTACCTCTGCTGCCACGTTCAACGTCTCTACGCACCGAAACCTGGAGAAGCACAAGAAAGAGCTGCTGCTTGCAGCCATGCAGCAACAACATCAACAGTCGAAAGGCGTCCGGAAAGCATGAGATGGTTGTTCGTAGAGTGTGAAGCTTTGTAAACGAATTGCCATTGTTACAGATAGCTCATCAAATCAATGCAGGCCAGCAGTCTACTTCTTGGCGCTGGCCAGCACCAGCATGAGCGTCACGTACATCTGGATCTTCTCCTTCACCATGAGCATGAAGGCAGAAGACAGCGCTCCCTACAGCAAGGACAATAGATGAGCCAATATACAGCAGCAGGATACCTCAGCAAGAAAGCATCGTGCCTTTGTGAGTTCAGGACCGAGGCCGCGGTAGAGCGACAGCGCGCCTTCTTCCTTGTACACGCGCTGCAGAGTCGAGATAATGCCGTCCTGCCCAGCGGTCTGGCCAGCGACAGCCTGCCTCTTCTTAGTCTGCACCAGCACCTTTGCTCGGATGTAAGGGAAGAGCAGCAGCGTGGCCACAGATCGTGCGATGGCACCGAGCACGAACGCCTTCACAACAGCGTTTAGCTCAGCAGCAAAGCAGGGGTATTAACAACAACACACATGCACGGACCTCTAGAGCGCCCAGCGTCTGTGCGGCTTGCTTGAAGCGCTGCAGATACAGCACCTTGACCTTCTCGAAGACCGTGTACTGGATGGCCGGCTGCAGACAGAGCACGAAGTAGGCCGTGAAGCCCTTGTAGAAGCCGGCCACGCCGTTTTCGGCCAGCACGTTGCGCACGATCTGCAGGATGTTGCCAGAGCCCTTGGCGCCTGTCTGCAGCTGTGTGGCGATGACTTCCATGGGCAGCGTCACGGGCAGATGCACGAACTCGCTGACGTAGCCGACCGCGAGGTTCGTGGCTGTACCGATGGGCGAGCCGTCCTTGGGCGCGATCAGCTGCGACAGGAACGTGTACGCGTAGAAGTAGAAGAACTTGGAGACCGTGGACTCGGCCGTCTTGTACTGAATGCCCTTGTACAGCGAGCGCACGAGCGCCACGAGCTGTTGCTTCTGGTCGCCGCTCTGCTTGTCCGCGTCGCTGGAGAACGCCTTGGCGCCTGACTGCATGCGCGTCTTGAGTGTGTCCAGTGGGTACAACACGCTCGTGGCCACGAAGCCGCCCAGGCCCGCGGCGGTGGCCGCCGCCAGCGTCTCGATCGGCTTGCTCAGCTGCGTCATCTTGCTCAAATGCCGTTCACGTCAACTTGATGTACGTGAGCGACGTGAGGTCGCAGGAAGGTCGTGCGAAGGTGCAGTAACAACAGAGGTTGCCAAATGGGGGAAAAAGATCGCAAGTTTTGGTGATAACCTTGTAATTATATCCGAAATAGAAATGGAATATTCGATTATTTAGGTGGCATACGAACTCCTTGATGACAGTTTTGAGCTCTTGAACTTGCGTTACGAGTTGTGAGTTCGGTCTCCTCACATCGGCCAACTCTGCGTCGAGACTGTTGAAGCGGAGCTGCAATTCATCCGAGAGAGGCGCTTTCTTGGGAAGTGGTGGCCCACTGCGCACGCCATCTTGCAGATAGAAACGTGTTTCGCTTTCATTTGCATTTGCGACGGAGTCAAATGTTTTTCGTAAAGGTCTCCTGCCTTATGCATCGAAATGTCTTCAACAGGCTTGACTTTGCTGCTCGCAGTTTGGCTCTCATTGTCTCCAGAACCACTGGGCGAAGGGACTAAATCGTTGAATTGCTTCAATCGAGCACTGGATGGAAGCGAGCGCTCGAAGCGAAAAATCCAGGCAGCGAGGCTGACCACGCGCTGGTCTTTGGCTGACTCTGATCATTTGCGCGAACGACGTGGCCATCATGGTAATGAGGACGTTGAGTAGGATGATCTCGACACTAACGAGGTAGCCAAACAGTAGCACATTCGAGAACAGCCACTTCCATCCGGTCGCAGCGTGGAACGGGTTGTACGTGATTTGCCGAATAGCATGAGAAGAATTGTGATCAAAGTGCCGCCAAAGGTTTCGTATCCGGTATCCTCAGACAGAATCAGGTGGAGCCCCCCGCCAAAGGCCAACATAAAGACGAGATAAACGCAACAATCTCTCGCACATCCTGCAGCATGTGTGCTCCATAGTCGTGATATCAGACAGATGTCTACGAGATACTGCAGCAGGTTGATCCAGAGCGCGACTGCGATGAATGCGAACAGTCTATCACGCGCCACGCAGGCTGATTCACCAGCAAACTCGAGCGGAATGGACGCAAGAACGGCGCCGTATGTGATCATCCTGAGCCAGTTCCAGTACGATTTGAAGTATCCGCCACTGCGAATCCGGTTGAGCTCGACACGGACGCGGTTGAAAATGCATACCCAGCACAAAACTCGCGAAATAATGACGGCATAGTCACTGTGGTGCTTGAACTTCATCCAATCTCGGTCCGCAGATGATAGTGAAGTAGTATGAAAACACGTGAGACTGTTGGATGCAAATTCCTCGACGAGGAACTCCTGCCGCAATTGCTCCCATTTGACGAACATGGTGTGCTGTATAAGTCGGTGGGCTAGCACGTTCTTGTTGTTCACGAATTTGACTGCGGTCGCCAGCGCTGTCGAGTCGATTGCCTTGTCTGGACTGCCGTAAACATGACGCAAATCCGAAAAGCGGATGTCGACCATTCCTCCTTTGCCAGGACCAATCTCGATCGCGAATTGATCGAGATAGATCCATGCTGCTTCCGGTATCTTTTGCATCAAGACGCAAAAGAACGAGTTGTCCCAGTGAAGCCGGTCGGTTTGTCCGTGCTGCTTTATCAACCAGATCACCAGCTCAGCGTTGCGCGAATGAACAGATGTCGTTAATGGTGTAATACCGATCTTGCTTTTGATGTGAACACTGGCGCCCCGAGACACCAGCAAGTTACACATGGCCATTCGGCCGTGACCACTTGCAACGTGTAAGGGCGTAGATCCGTCATTGTCTCTGTCATTTGACTGGGATTCCGGCGTTAATCAGTAACTCAAGCAGACTGTCGGAACTGTCTTTAGCACAGAAGAAATGTAAGAGTGACAAGCCTTCGTTCTTGCGTCGAATAAATATGGTCTCAAGCTTAGAGATCGCTTCAACTGGCTGCTCACTATTAAGACAAAAGTCATGAGATCTGGCTGTAATAGTGAGTATCACAAGCAACCAAAGGACTTACCGAATGCTGGAAGCAATCTGATCGAATTCTTTGTTTGGCAAGACAACCCACTGCTTTATCCGCCGGATCTTGTTCTCGCATTGGCCCTGTCAGCGCTAAAGTTCTCAGCGCCGATCAGAATTTCGCGCTTCAACTCGGGATTCATTTATTGGTGAGCTTTTTTTTTTTGGCGTGACTGCTCAAGGAGATTGGCTTTGCAGCACTGGAGGCTGTTTCAATAGATGAAGTCGTTTCGTCCGAGAATGACACGAATATAGTGCAGGTCGTTGGCTAAAACACTCGCTTTCCATCCATTCGAATCACCCTTGCGATCTTCGGCGATGCTGTGCAATGCTCTACAGTATTATAGCCACAATATTGTCGCTCTGCAATGCTCAATGTGCCAGACGATCGAAACAAATAGAGCGAATTACGTAACTCAGCTTGCTGGTTGCTCATGTTCTCTCATTCGCAAAAGCAGATCGGCTTATGTAGAGAGCGCATGGTCTAGTCAGTCTTCTCCTGTTTTAGATCCCCACCGTCTAGGATGACAATAGTCTGGATGCCGAGCATATTGTCCTGGATCTCTGCCTTGCGCTGCAGCTGCTCCATGCGCACGTACTGCATGAACAAAGCGCCATGGTAGCTGGAGATGCCCATAAAAACATGCCACCTAGACATCATAAATGAGCATTATCAGCACATCAACACAGTAGCAATCAGAGGAAGGCGTCTCAGGTACCAAGCGTGGCCTTGCGGATTGATAGGGAAGTTCTGCATACGGCTGCAAAGATGATAGTCCATTAGCCAGAAGGCAAAGCCGACCAGACTGTCGCGCACATAAGACTTGGCAACTGCGCGCGCTCGTAAGTCCTTCACTTGCGCGTAGATAAAGCACAAGCGGATGCAGCAGGCCAACGCCAATACACCGAAGAGGATCTGGAACAGCGTTGTAAAGCGGTAGATGGCGTGGATGACGGCGAAAGCCACGCCAGCAGCCACGAATGATAGGACCACGACGCTGTCAGGAATCCCAGTGCGCCGGATTTCGTTGTTGTAGACGATGTAGGTCCTGCACAAAACACAGCTATGAGAGCTCTTACCACTGCGCTCACGATGAGGCGCTAGCACCTACCAGACCAACACAGTCCAGACCATAGGCGTCTCATCGCATTGCTGGTGCCTACACACAGAACACGGTGACTACTCCATTGCTGTCCGACATCACTCGTCACTGGCTTGGCTTACACGATCTGCAGCGTCCCGTGGAACATGGCGGAGCCTGTGGCCACAGTTATGATGCCAACATATTGCATGTGGAAGCGCCACTCGAAGCCCTGCCTGATCGATTGCAGCAGGCCATAAAACCCCAGCAGCACGAAGAACAGGTTGCTCACGGTGTTCCAGAACTCGGCGACATAAAAGCTGTACTCGTAGTTGGTCTCGCACCAGTCGATGGTGGCTGTGGGCGGGCCCCAGAAGCCGTAGAGTTTGGTCTCTGCATTGCGCAGCAGCGGAGACTCGTTTTCCATCGCAATAGGCCAGACACGTTGTTGAGAAGTGACGGTTTGCTTTGGAATTGATGTGAAGGCTGCTTACGCCCGTTTGATTACACGCGAAGGACCTTGTTTTGGCTCCAGTCTACACAGGTCACCTCTATTTGATATATCGGATCTGTGACGAATCACTGATTGAGCTCAATTACAGCATCCAAATAGGGGCAATAAAAAAAATACCCCAATATCAAACGTTAATAAAAAAAATACCCCATTTCAACAATAAATAAAAAAATGCGCCATTTTTCCTGTAATTTACCGTTCGAGTCACCTCGTGGATAAAATACACGTAATATACACACGCACGATAAAACTACCGGAACCTATGTTGAGTATACAACACTGTAACGCTAAGCTCGTGCGCAATCTTACATATATGCGCAACATATCTGTTTAGAGAGGTTCACTGTGTTTTTGTGGGAATCGATGTGTTGACCAAGTGCATGCATTTATACTATACAATTTTAGACTCCAA
>JAADVW010000034.1:0-96524 GCA_023335875.1 Elongisporangium prolatum
AAATTATTATGAATTGATTCGACTGGAATACTGCACAATAGTGACGATAGAAAATGTAACTAGAACGAGGCAATCGAAGAACGTGTACTCGTTTTGGAACCATCGAATTCCAAGCTTCTACGAGGGAGAGAGGGCAAATGAAATCGCACAGCACAATACATCCACCAGGGTGTTGGATCTACCAGTAAGATCGTTTGAATGGGAAGGCAAACAAGGATTCCATGAAGATATTTTCCAAGTGTAATGGTTTAAGTGATCTGCGACATGGATCCAAATCTGCGACAGTGTACAGATACCGGTAACTGTACCGGTTGATAGCCGCATGAAAAAAAAAACTGCATGCCATTTTCGTGTGAAGATGATGTTTGCGCGTCAATGCGGCCGTCGTGGCTTGCGTGCAGTTGCGTCACGTCCGCAGCAGCGACTGGCGTCTACAGCGGAATCCAGTGCGTCTGCTGAGGAGAGCAACTTCTCTCGTTATGCTGGCATGGCCTTCTTCGCTACCATTGTACGAGTACAGTAGCTATCGTTTGACTGGTCTTCGCATTCTGTGGCTGATGGTGACCGATGCAGAGCGCAGGAACTGCGTGTCTGGGCGTATGGCAGGTCCGTAGAGATTTACCTCTATGACCAGATCTGGGGCTTCTACTGATATATTGTGCAGACCGAGCGCTACTTCTGGAAAGTCGGGATGCTCGAAGAGCGTGAGAAACAGCTCAGCGCAGCTGCAGTACACTTGCAGTCTGATGCCACGGCGCATGGGAACATGTTAGTCATCCTTGGCCTCTTAAAGACTGCGGTATCACAAACTGATCCTGTTTCGCTACAGTGACGACATTGAATTCCGTCAGCTTCGGCTCGAAGGCAAATTCAAGCCCGGATCGACATTCTACTTGTGTAGGTTACCATGCCGTCATCTGCGCTTCCAAGGTCTTGCTGATTGAATTCGAGTGTTTGCAGATCCTCGTTCAGCGCCTGCCGAAGCCTCGGACAATGTGGCGACTGTCAAATCCGGTGGCTACCTCTACAGCCTTCTGGAGCGCGAGAACGGGTACGTGATCTCTCGCATTCAGAGAGCTGATGGAACATACTCACTTGCAATGGCGGCAGAACGCCGGTCATAGTGAACCGAGGCTTCTTGCCGCGCAATCTTCTGGATGTCCACATGAAGAGCCACAACCCCGAAGGCGACGAAGACGTCAGTATCATTGGTGTGCTGCGTCACGGCGAAGAGGTAATTCTGGATACTTGAAGTATCAGAGCCAATGCACTCGTGTCGCATGGCTCTCACCCATTCTACCACGTGCACTTGAAGAAAAATTCGTTCACACCAGACAATGACCCAAGAAACCGTCACTTCTACTACCTGCATCATGAAGAGCTCGCGCACGCCATGGGCATTGAAGACGGCCCTCTGCCAGTGATCATCGACGCCTTAGGTAACAAAGTACTTTGATTTCGTGACTTTGGCTGACTGACATTGTCTCATGGATACTTTTCAACAGCTGACGATGGAGACCGCATGGGTGCGTCCTTGGATCATCCGCTGCGCAAGAAGGTCCAGAGCTATGTCGAATTCTACATGACTCCAGCCAAGCACGCTGGCTACGCTGTGACTTGGTGAGCTTTGCTGCTAGAAACACTGTTGGCTTCTGTTTCAAACCTTGTCATCCATGGATCAGGTACTCCTTTAGCGTGGCCGCCGTCGTGATGGCTTACCTACGCTTCCGCAAGGGCAAAGTTTTCCCGAAGCGAGCTTAAACGCTCTGTCCAAACAACTCGAATACTCCAGAGCTTAAGATCTCGTGGCTTTATTACCTTACTGGTCATTCAAAAGAGCCGCTCGCACTAAAAAAGCCAGATGTCCATGGAGCAACATCCACCTCTTATAAAAAAAAAACCTAGCCCCATAGAAAAATTAACCTTAATTCTGATCAAGTCGACTTGCGCTTCGTCCTCACGATCTCATGCAAGTATATCTTCAGACGACTAGGCCAAGTCGAGTCGAGTCGAGTCGAAGGCATAACTCAGTCTGCGCGCAGTCATCCCGCAGTCTGTCTATTGGGAAGAGAGAGCGAGCGAGATGGAGGACGCCGTGCTGGTGCTCGTAATGCTGCTGGTCATGGTCATGGCCTCGTACATGCTGGACCGCTACTCGTGTATGATGGTATCGCAGAGCGGCTTCGCGCTCGTCTTCGGGCTGCTTGTGGGGCTCATGTCTATCGTTGGAGGCAAGCACGTGGCGCTGCACAACCACCTCAACCTTGACAACACCATATTCTTCGACGTACTGCTACCCCCGATCATCTACCAGGGCGGCTTCTCGATCAAGCGTCAAGCATTCTTCCGCAACTTCCCAGCCATCATCAGCACGGCTGTGCTCGGCACGGTCATTGCTACGTGCGTCACCGGCTCCGTGCTGTTCTATGCCGGTCGGTACGAGATCGTCACGCGGCTTTCTTGGGTCGAGTCCTTCCTGTTCGGCGCGCTCATCAGCTCTATCGACCCGGTGGGAACGCTCGCGTGCTTTAACAAGCTTAACGTGCCGCCACTGCTGTTCAATCTCGTGTTTGGCGAGAGCGTGTTGAACGATGCGATCGCCATCGCGCTGTACCAAACGCTGCTCAAGTGGTCTCCGGAGAAAGACCTGACGACCAAGGAGCTCATGCTCGTTGCGCTCAACTCTGGCGGTATGTTCATCGGCTCGCTGCTCGTGAGCGCGGTGATCACGCTTTTTGGCGCGTTCCTGATGAAGCGCAAAGTGTTTTCTACGCTGCGCTACTTCCCGACGTACGAGATCTCGCTGTGTCTGATCTTCAGTCTGCTCACATACTTCGTGGCGGACAGTCTGCATCTCAGCGGCATTGTGGCGCTCTTTTTCTCGGGAACCATGACGGCGCACTACCATTTCCACACGATTTCGCGTGAGGCGCAGCACTCGTTCACGCATCTGCTGCACACGCTCGCGTTCGTCTGTGAGACGATCGTGTACGTGTTCATGGGCACATCTGTGATCATGTTGTTTGCTGGCCATGTGGAGAAAAGCAAGGGAACGGCGCTGCGCGTTGACGACATGGACTGGAGTTTCGTTGGTCTCACCATGTTCACATGCTTCGTGGCTCGGTTCTTGAACATCTTCCCGCTCTTGAGCCTGTCCAACTGCTTTCGCTCGGGCTCCGACCGCATTTCCGTCAAGTATATGAGCGTCATCTGGTTCGCCGGCTTGCGTGGGTCGATCTCGTTTGCGCTGGCCAAGAACTGGTCGTACATTGGACCCAACGGCGAGTCGCATCGCAAGCTGATGGAATCAACGACGCTCATGGTCGTGCTGTTCACGACTCTGGTGATTGGCGCGTTCACGGGTCCGCTACTCACGTCTCTGAAGCTGACTAATGTCAAGCGCCCATACGAACCGGAAGTGGAGTCCGATACTGCATCCTCGTCGGGAGAATCGCTGCGCTTGGACTCTCCTGGAGCGAATGCCGTGTCCCGCACCCTCCCTCGACGAACGATGCACTTTGTAGTCAACACTGGCGCCCCTCGTGAGCAGCACGTCGTAGATACGAGCCGATCATTCGCTGAACTGCCCACCAATGACAACGACGGCGAGCCGAGCGTGGTGTACACCCCGCGCCCGCAATTCCGCGATAGTCTTGGCGACGAAGATGAGTTATGCGACGACCAGCCGCACAGCACTGTAGCAGCGGCACCGCAACTGTCGTCGATGCTGCGTAAGGAGTCGTACATGGGATCCTTCCTGCGCAACTGGCAGGCGTTCGATGCGTCCTACATGCAGCCAATCTTCGGCGGTACCTCGCAAGCGCCGACTGCAGCTGCTGCCGATGCCGCCACTCGCGGCCAGCAGCACCAGCTGAGCAAATGCGACAGCGAAAGCGCCATCTAGCCGACCGAATCCCAGTGTAGATGCCCAGTTTGTAGCCATTCGCCTGCCTATCTATCTAGTAAAACGTGCATTTTGTATCGAATATTGTTGCGCATGCGTTTTGACAGGTGCACTTAAACTGAACCCTGGGAAACCTGATGTCCATGCACATTCTGAACAGTGGCAACGGAGAGATGGATGGGACAGCCGCCGCTGCGTCTGGGCCGTCGCGCGAGGAGCTGGAGGACCTCATAGTCGAGGCATATAACAGCATGCAGAGCGACGGCGAGTTCATTTTCCTGGCGGACGACGTGGCGGCCAAGCTTCATCGCGTTGCTGATCTGGTACGTGCTCGTAGTCTGGAGCTCTAGAGGCCTTGTGATGTGGCTCACGGAATGAATGACTAGCAGGAGCAATTGGCCGTTGGCGACGAGGTCCTGGCTCTGCCTCCAGCTGCAGTCGCGGAAGTTGAACAGCAGATCGCTGGCTTGCAGGTCGAGCAACATGCCAAAGCTCACGAACCCGAGCCAGAGAAGCAGCCAGAGCACGAGGATAACGTACATGATGTACATAGCTTCCATGAAAGGAAAGCGTCGTCGCAAAAATCGCATGCGCCAGAGTTTACAGAGCTTTCATCGGTCGAAGAGATCGACGAAGAGGTAGGACGCGCCTCTATTATAGTAGTAGTAGTAGCTGCGGCTGCGTCCTGACGATCCCTGTGCGCGTAGGCAATGAGCGACGCGCCTCCACCGCTGCCTCGGCTTCGAAAGCCTTCGATCCGAAAGGTCTCAATGGACTCGCCTCCGCCACCGCCTCCACGGTCCACAGGAAATCTGGCTTCGCCCGCCATAACGTATCGCAAGACGCCTTCTTCTGCGCCATCAAGCGCATCGAAACGATCGACACACGACGATCGCGCGCGAGCATCCACGTACGAAATGCGACGAGAGGCCGCGCAGAAGCTGAAGGAGGAGAAGGTATTGCGCGAGCAGCGGATCCGAGACGCAGCGCGCAAGCAGCGCGAAGAGGCCAAGCGCAAGCTGGAGCTAGTACAGCAGCAGCAACTGGATGAGAAGAAAGAGCGCGTTCGACGAATGAAGCAGCAGCGCGAGCAGCGAAAGCACGACAAGGCACCGCCCAAGACAGTCTGACGAGAAAGCTATGTGGAATAATTATAGGTCTTAGCATCACGTCGCCTTTATGTATAAGCAGCACCTGCGCAGTCTTCGTCAAGCAGGCTTTGGCATTGGGCGAGGCATATCGGGTCGAGTTCTCCGAGCATTGCACGAAATCCTGCTTGAGTAGTGTCAACAGTATGAAGCTCTCGTTGTAGATTCCTTCGTCGGTTCTGTAATCGAGCGTTCTTTCTTCGTGACCACTCGATCCTCTCAGCTTGCATCGTGCGCTGTTCGACAAGAAGCCTAGTGTTGGAATCGAGCTGCTGTGTGCAGTGCATGGCGTATTGACATGACATCTGCAGCAGACAGAGCGCTTTTTCAAGCACATGAGCGTTACCATCTTCTCTTGCTCTCACGCGAGAGTACATCGTGGTTGGAAGAAAATCTCGCAGGTACTCTACTTTTCCCTGATAAGCCATTGATAAGATCTCTCGGAACTGAACGAACCAAGCAGAAAGACAACGTCTGCGACGCTTACCTGGTGCAGAATCTCACCCACTCGAATCGACTTCAATTTTCTGCTGCAATGCACTGGTTTATTCGGGATCACGAAATGAAAGGCTCCTGGTTGCACAGGAGCAGTCATTGGCGCATTCACTGGTTGAGTTTCTGAGTTAATCGATCCAGAAACGACCGGAGCCGCTGTGGCTTTAACTGCAGGTGGACTGGCCCATTGCAGCTTCAGATACATCGCATTTGTATCAACTGACGGCCTAATGTTGGTAAATGTATCTTCACTTCCAGTGCACATGGATCCTTTAGTCTTCAAGTCATTGATGCGGTACCATCGAGTGGACGTCTGTGGCCAAGCAGCGTCTCTCCATTGCTTCAGATCGACTCGCACTGCTCCATAAAACGCAAGATATGCATCATCACCCAAGGTTTCCTGCCACAGCTCCACTAGCACTTGATTGCGCAACCACCAGCGATCTATCGAGTGCCCGCGTAGCTTTGGGCCCACCATTCGAGTCGTCCACTCGCCGCTTCCTGCGTCTCTCTGCACCAAATGCTGCTCCAACAAGATCTGATTCGATCTAAAGCCCCACAGTCAAGTACAGTAGTAAGCCACACTGTGACTACAGACACAGATTCATTCATACGTAAACACTAGTCATAGACCCACCTCTCTCCATCCTGCTCTCTGGCTCCAGCACTCAGATGTAGCCATAGCCATTCGGGAGCTCTTCGTCCTCCTCCTTCAAGCTTCAACTTCATCTTTCTGCACTTCTGAATCTGAACCGACCGCTCACTGACTTTCTCAGAAAAAAACAGAATCGTGTCGTGCGAAGGTTGCACGAAAGTACCGCTCGATCCGCGGCCAATGGTTGAGCGTACTTAACGGGTTTTCCGTAACCAAACTGGCGTCGCCAAGAGCAAAAGAACCCCACGACGCATTCTCGAGACGGCGCGCGCTTTCCAAGAGCAACGTGAGTGATGGTCGCGCTGCGAGGGAAGAAGGCGAAGGCCACGACGGCTAAGCCCAAGCCGGCGGCGGCTGCTAAGAGCTCCTCGTCCTCAGCACTGCACGCGCAGCTCTCGGTCGCTCAGCAGCAACAGCAGCAGGAACAAACCCAGCAGCGCCGCGAGCAGGAGTTCCTGCAACTGTTGCGGTTCATTGTGCACTCGACGCTGGTGCTGCGCAAGCTACCGCAGGATACAAGCATCGAAACGTTTTGCAGCACAATGCTGACTGCGCTCTGCAGCAGCAGTAAGGAGCGCCATGCTACCCCCACCCAGATCCTGTCAAAGTTGACGCTTACGGAACGCAAGCGCGTGTGTGGCGCGATTTTTTCTGCGGATGAGATCGCATACAGCTGCCGGAATTGCCAGATCGACTCAACATGTGTCACGTGCCGCGATTGCTTTACGCACAGGTAAGCAAGCCTTGGTTGGCGTGTACTTGCACTGGGACACGCACGAGTCATTACCTATCTGTGATTGATTAATTGTAGCGACCATACTGGTCACGAGGTGTACTTTCAACGAACAACAGCAGGGAGCTCATGCGATTGTGGTGATCCTCAGGTTCGTAGTTTCTGCGTCTGCAGGCACATTGCGCCCGATCTTTGCCCAAGCGTCGCGCTCATTCCGGATCTTTGCGTATATTTAGGCTTGGAAGCGAAGCGGATTCTGTGTTAAGCACCCTGGCGTGGAAAATGGTGATGGAGCCGTTGCCAAGAAACACAGACTGCCTAAGCACATACAGCAGGCTGCACCAACTGTGATCGATACTCTGGTGGATTACGTGTTCCAAACACTACTTGCAGCAGAGTATTCGTTGGAATTTGCCGAAGCTCTGGAAGTTTTCTCTCACAATATAACACCCCAGATTCTTTCCGAAATCGGCGAAGAAGAGACTGAAAAGACCAATTCGAGCGCTGATATCCCCAGCACTTCGACGTCGGCTGGCCGTAATTTGCGAAGCACTCGAAGCGCTACGGAATCAAAGCGTTCTGGGAAATCGAAGGAAGTTGGAGCCACGAAAAATAGTGTTGAGAGCCCAATTGTACCGCTAGCCATACGGCTTCACAACGACGATGTCCACACGCTGACGGAAGTGACCGACATCCTATGCAGCATTTTGGACTGTTCAAAGGCGACAGCTCGCTCCATGGTCCACGATGCTGATCGTGTGGGAGATACTGTGATTGCGAAACGTCCGTTACTCAAGCTCGCCGGAGTCGCTGGGAGTCTGTCACGAAAGTCTTTGAACATATCAGTTGCACCAGTATGGTGGGAACAGCAGATGCAGAGTGTTTCCAGCGTTATTGAATGGCTACATTACGCCAGCACTAGCTCGGACGAATTGGCTGGAATAATTTCGACTGCACTTCAACAGGAGCGGAATCCAGAACTTCTCGGTTTCAAGCAGATTTCAGGTGATTTGCCCAAGGCGAAGATGCTTGAGCAGTTGCTTAAGGACCAGAATGTTCGACTTCATGACAAAGCTTTAGAAATGTGTTTGCATCTCATCGACGGCAGTCGCGATGTGCTCAGCTGGGCACTGGAGCAGGAAGTCGCGCAGTCTGATATGTACAAGTTCGCTACGATGAAAAATGCCGAGTCAACGTCCGCTCTTGTTCTTGGTCAAGGAGGTTCAGCGAAGTGGAACAATTTATTTATTGAGAAGTTTATCAGAACAATATCGCTCAGTCGATCGTACTCTCATCACAAAAGTGTTCGTGATGGGATTGATTCCCTCATTGCAAAATTCTGTCCAATCAGCTCCTCGAAGGCAAGCTCGAAGCTTACAACCTCAGCCTTGGTTCTACTGGTTCGACAAGATTCCATCTTGAGGAAGCGGACTGCCGAACTGTCGCACATTCTCTTGCGTGAGCATCTGCTTGAAGGTGGATTCCGTACAAGTATGCTTGAAGCTTACGTGCGATCATATCCCGCGATGACAAGCTCTTACTTGCGTGGCCTCGGAAATTCTAGCGACTCGATATTTGAGTTTGCGGTGCAATTTTTAACCGTTCCAAATCTTGTGAAGCAATACACTCGAAGAGAAACAGAGCTTCACCCAGAGCGCCCGCAAATAGTGAATACTCTGTTATCGTCCCTTGAAATTGTTTTTAAAGCCGCGTTGAATTCACAAGGCATTGTCTTTGTGGATCATCCCGCGCTTCACAACCAGAAGTACAAGGTAAGGAGAATGTTGTTGATGACATCTTGTCTGTTGCTTGACTAAATAACTGCTTGACGATTGTAGCATTGCATTGACAACCTCGAATACGTTTTCAACGTTGGTGCTATTCCGAATGAGCTTGTTTGCGATCTATTGAACTTGAATCTATGGCTGTCATGCCTAAAAACATTACAGGTTTGTTACTTTGAGGTGATTTGCTGGGTATATATATATGGTACATAGTGATTAACTGCTTTGTATTATTTTATTGTAGAACGGAGATTTGCAAACACGACGTGGAATCAACGAAAGCCATGTCGAATACGAATCGGACAGTTGGTTGTCCATGTTTAACCTTGGAATCAGGGTTCACTCAATATTTCCAGTGGCGTGGGCTGGGTTTCAGCCATCAGTGCTGCAAACGCGCAAATTAAGCTTGGTGGACATCTTTAAGCCAATTATTGAAGCAGCCGTCCAGAAGTCATTTGCGTTGAACGTAAATGTGCCGAAAAAACTTGTCGTTCCATTGTCAAAGATCTCTACTCAAAACGCTCTTCAAACAATACTGACATACGATTTCAGAGTTGCCAGCCAGCCAACGTCCTTGCACATTCCTCTTCATCGATTTCTCGCCGCGTCTGTTCGTCATTCATGCATTTACCAAGATGGCTTTCTGGATCAAATCGACAGTGGCAAGTTTTTGGACAGCTTTGGTTTTAGTGATCTTTCGTTGGA
This sequence comes from Elongisporangium prolatum, assembly GCA_023335875.1. Taxonomy (NCBI): domain Eukaryota; phylum Oomycota; class Peronosporomycetes; order Pythiales; family Pythiaceae; genus Elongisporangium; species Elongisporangium prolatum. The sequence goes on from JAADVW010000034.1 coordinate 9,425, forward strand.
AGCACGATTGGAACTTGTGGAAATGCCGCTGCGCTGCCTGGTGATGGCTTCGCAAATTCATTCAAATTTGTGGAGAAGAAATGGCGACGAAAACATGCTGGCGCAGTTGTACAACTACTCGGCTTTGCCGTACTGTATCCATTACCGTGATGCAGATACTTTTATGATGCAACTTGGAGTGTTAATGATCGGTCCTGATCATATTGTGTCGAAAATGATGGACCGTTTTCAGGTGGGATCATATTTCGTGCTTTCGCAAGATTGCGCGTCAGGATCTGAACTGCTGGGCTATGCGCCGCTGGAACCAGGTATCGATGAACAGCAAAAGTTGCAAATGGTGGAAGAATTTATGCGACTCATAATTATTATCGGTACTACTCTACCCACATGCACTGGGAAATCGTACGAAGAAGAGTTTCTGAAGGAAGAAATGCTGCAGCATTTATGCGCCAAATCGTATCCGTTCAGCAAACTTTTTGACCTTGCAATTCTGCCTTCGGGTAAAGATGACATCTCAATTCCCAGGTTAGAGGAAGTACTGATGAAGGTTTCTAATTTCGTGCCTCCAACTGGACTGGAATCCGGACGATACGAGTTGAAAGAGGGTCTGTTAGAGAACTACAACCCGTATTTCCTTCATTTAAATCGAGAGTGTCATGAGCTTGCACGAGATCGATGGACAAGCTACCGCAAGGCGTTTTACAAGAAGCAATCTGCTGGATCAGCGCCGAAACAACCATTGAAGGCTATGAACAACCCGGTACACTTTATGCGTCCCGCACAAGGTGTTCTAGTGTGCGATAGTACGATTTCGGTCGTTCAAATTGTTTTATGGAAGATACTCCGTGGTGGCGAATCTTCTACGTCGTCTGCCACAAATGGCGTTTCAGATGCAGTCATCTCGACCTGCCTTCATTTGCTTGTGCATGGTGTCAACACTGCAATTGGTTCATCAATCAGTGGATTTTGGGAAAGGCTGTGCGATTTAAATAAGCACATGGGCGATTTGTCGTTGGTGCATTTACTACGCAAGTTGCAAAAGGAGAAATCCACGCTTCTTGATGGTGAGCAATCTGGAACGCTTGAGTGGTTGATTTGGAAAATCAACGAGTCCTCACCTAAGTGTCATGCGTTGTTCCAACAAATTGACGAAGAAACTGCGACTGAAAAATTGCAAGTGTCATCTGTTAGTGGATCAATCGATTCCGCTACCCAAACCCCCGCGCTTACTTTGGATCAACGAAAGGCTGAGGCGCGCAAGCGTGCTCTATCCATGATGGCAAAGCAACAAGCTGCTTTCCAGGCTATGATGGCGGGAGTCGAAAGTGATGACGACGAAAAGTCTGCATCGGAGTCTTCTAGAAGAGATAGCTTTTCTGAAGATGATTACTCGAGTGAGTTGGGGCCGCTGGGAAAGAGAAGAGCTCTTCTGACTGAAGATGATGATGAATCCAAAAAGCGACAAAAGATTGAAGCTGAAGCTGAATGCCCCAAATGCATTTTATGTCATGACACGTCCGCGCAGGGAGAAATGGGAATGGCTGCCTATGTGCATCAATCCACTGTTTTGGCTGCTAACTTCAGACCTGACCCGGCAGAAGCTCTTGGCTCGAATGGCAAAAAAGTTCGCAGCCAGGTGAAAGATATTATCGAAAAGATGGAACTGTGTTCGGGTGGTCCTGGCTCATCAATGGATATGGCTCCTTCACCGACTCTTCGAGCGCTGACCAATTTCCCTGATTGGTACATAGATGATGACGCGGTTTCTCTCGATGGAGCTTTCCCCCATTTGCATACGGGAAACCAGCGACGTCAGCGAAATCATCGTGGGGTTCACAACCACAACCAAACCCACGCGCACGATCGACATGTTCCGATGCTGGAAGGGGATATGCTGCATACAGAAGACGAAATGGATGTTCTTGAAGGTGTTTTGAACATGCGCGAAGACCAACGTTTATTTCCGATGGCCGTGCGAAACGCTATTGGCACCCTGGAGCGAGGCCCTCGTGGTGCTCAAGTTGTCCGAGGTCTTCCGCGTGTTGCTCGTGTCCACCGAGGCTTAGGATTTAATGAATCGGATGATAGCGATGAAGACGATGACGAATATCGGCCAGAGTTTCATTTGGACCGTTCTCCTCCTGGATTTGCCAATCAAGATCGCGAATGCGCCAAGTTGTACCTGACACCATGTGGGCTTCACATCCGAACTTGCCAACATGCTGTCCATATCCATTGCTTAGAGCGATACATAAGTTCTCTTCACGATAAAGCTATACGTGGCGAAGAATTCGATGGGGCCCAAGCTATTGATCCCGATTCAGCAATGACCCAGTTTCTTTGTCCGCTATGCAAAACCTTGTGCAATTTTCTCATTCCTACTTCTGATCCAACAGCGTCAACTAAAGAAGACCACAAGTCCAGTGCAGTTATTCAGCGAAAGGAGATCCCAAACTCGTGGCATTCGATCATTGAGGAACAGATTAAAATTCCAGGGTGGTATCGAGCCGTTCTTGGCCGTGACGGTGACTTCAACGACGACGATGGAGATGATGCTCACGATTTATGGCGCGATTATTTCGAAGAGACCTTGTGGGAGCCTCACGGAAGCCTCGAAAAGGGAGCTCCGTTCTTGTGGTCCTCATGTGCATTCTCTATTGCATCGTTCTTGTTGGTGGCAGAAGAAGAGCATCGACATGCATATGGAAGTCTCGAGGCATATGACCCTCTGAAAGATCCGTGCCCGTCGTCTCTCGAGAAAGAGTTTGCATCTATTTCAGCAGTGACAAAATTCTGTCGCTGGTCGTTTTCGCTGCTTGAGCATAGTGCTGATGCCAAGGTGATTTGGGAGACATCAAAGCGCTGCTGCCCGATCAATATCGAGACTACCCGCGAGTATCGAAAATTCACCAAGGTACGGTGTAAACGTTGCTGTGTTGGGCTTTCGGTTTGAACTGATGGTGGGTGATTGTGTTAGGTTCTTGGTTCTATTGATGTTTGTCTACGTGGTACTATTCTTGGTCTTCTTATCGCGGACACGTTCACGGTATGTCCAAAAGATATATCCGTTCTACTTTTTGTGGCTGACATTATTGAACCTGATGTTGTAGGCGTTCGTAATTTCCAGCGTGATTGCAGCGGATCCGATTACGATTTGGAGATTTATTCCGGTGTTCAGTGTTGCTGATATTATCCAGCGGATATATACTGAATTTTTCGACCAGAAGAAAGCCGATGAAGCTTCGTTGTTCCAAGATAAATACTCGATCGCCAGCCTAAAGTACGAAGATATGCCATCGTCGATTGATGATGCTGGCCCTCGTCGTACACGTAGCGGTCGCTCGATTGAAGGTGCATCATCTCCAGGGGCTAAGGCGTCCACATCTCAATCCTCGCGTGCAGTTGTTTCTCAAGCCATGGAGAAGTTGGAGCGAGCAGGAGATCAGGGATCGGATGCTTTTGCTGTTCTACAGATTATGCTTCGCATAATCGCGCAGGATCCGTCTGCTCGAGTGAAATCTATTTCTAAGAGTGACTTAGAAGCCGGCCTTGTGCGCCTTGTCACTGCCAACGCGCAGCTTGTGCGACGAATGAAACTGCTATGGAAGTGTTTGTCTAACCAAGAGCCGTTCGAGCGTCTGGAACCGATGGTGATCCCATCAATCTCGGAGATCGCTACAAGTTCTGACATCGCATTTCAACAAATCTGGAAGTGGTGCTGGGATCGTATGAACAGCAAAAACCATTTGGGCAGCACGAAGGCTGGTGACAAGTGTGAGCACACTGACGGCTGCAGTGAAGCCTATGTGGCAAGCATGTTTATTTTGCGCGAGTGTAATTCCAATCCCAAGCTCATTGATCTGCCTGTCCAGTACGATGAGCTGTACAGTGAATTGGCTGGTCGCAAGTGCGATCGCTGCAATCGAGTACCTACTGAGCCTGCCATTTGTCTTGTTTGCGGCGAGTTCTTGTGCTGTGGCGACTCTTGTTGTACTCGCCCATTCATCTCTCATGGTCCACCCGTTGGTGAATGCACTCGCCATGCCGCAGAATGCGGTGGCGGTATCGGAATTATCTTCATGCTTGATGAATGCCGCGTCGCTATCATTGGAGGAAGTATGGCTGCGTATTTTCCGAGTCCATACGTGGATGCACATGGCGAAGAGGATGTGGGTCTGCAATGTGGCCGGCCGTTACGCCTCGACATGGGACGGTATCGAGCGCTGGAGTCGCTGTGGCTGAATCATCGCATCTTTACGGAAGTATCTCGCCAGCGCAATCAGCAAGAAGCGCAATTTACGATCAACCTATCGTATCTATAGAGTCGTTAATTTCATAAGAGTCATGGGGGAGGTAGTCGTTGGGAGCCAGCACCAATGTTGATTAGTTGGGCCTCGTATGGAATCAATGACACTGAATTTCTTCTCGTTGCTGTCTTATTCATTTTAGTGTTTCCCTCTATCTTCTAGCCCAAGAACGCCAAGTGCTCTGGCAGCTCTGAATCTTCGTACAGCTCATCCTGGAAGAAGAGTCGCAGGAGTCTGCAGTTCCCTCCGATTCGTATTTGAGTTGTCGTGACATGTTTGGTGCCAAACGCTTGGTTTGTGAAGGCTTGTAGGTCCATGCACACATACCGCCACGCTGCTTGTGTGCTCTTCCTACCGACAGTATTTCCCAGAGTCAACGGAAGCTGGCACGTCGTCATCTCTACCCGCGCCAGGCTTCGCGCATTCGTAACCTTAAACTGTCGATAAGTCTGCTTGTCATCCACAATCTCGACGTAGAAGTCGAGAAATTCGTCTAGGTGTTTCACAAACATCACGAGATAGCGAAAAATATTGTGAGTCGGAAAAACAAGCTCCGCTTCAGTGCCAAGAATCTGCACGACGTCTTCTTTCACGTCATGATCTTCGACAACAGAGACGTCATTGCCATTAAGAAGAGTTTGGCATTCCTCCTGGGCCTGGAGAACAGCTGGGTGATCTTCGAACGCTAGAACGACGACGTCTGGACGACTCGTGGCGTGTTGTTGAATCGTGCGGCTACGATCCACGCCGTAATTGGATTGATTTGTTTTCTGCCTCTGCTTTCCTCCAGACTTACCAGTCAAGGTTAACTGCGGCTGCAGAACCTTAGGAAGCAGGCATTCAACATAGATATCGCCAGGGGAGTACGATCCTTCGCCTATTTGAACCACTGATACTGAAGACGCTGAAGATGACAGGGACGACATGGGTGTTTGACCATATCCGCACGAATCCATCGAGGATTTTCGTTTTGTGCCAAAGGCTCGTTCAAAGGTCACACCGCAGCGCTTTTCGTTTTGTGCCAAACAATCGTTCAAAGGTCACACCACAGCCTGATATAGAAAATCGCACGGACAAGGAGACGTTTGCACTACCATGAATGGGCACTCCTTGTCATTCTTCAATAAGTACAAGGACTTGTATGAATTCACCAAATACGTTGGAGCAGAAGCTTTAATATCCAATGGAACGAAATCCTTCTTAAATCAGTATCACGAGTGTGATGCGGAGCAAGATTATGATCTCGCGATCACTCCGCAAATGGGCTTCATGTTCTCCACGATCGCGGCTAATCCAACCAGCCCTGCTGCTTTTTCCTTGTCAAGCTCCTTCGCGGTTGCGGATCGTGAAGTAGCTTCCCCATCAGAGAACCAAATTCGTGCTTCAAATATTCCGTATTCGTTTGCAACTCCACAACTCTCCAGCTTACACGGGCAGTGCGCGTACCCGCGGAACTCAAATTTGGCTTCGTTGCGAGATCTTAACATGACGAGAAACATTGGTCATGATGGTGATTCGAGACAAACTCACCAAACGCTACATGCACATCAGTTTAGCAGTGCTACCTTACCACGATTGCGGTCTCCAGTCCGCCACAAGCAACCAAATGAACAATACGCCTTGCCAAAACTTTCAAACATACTAACCGACCATGGCACACCGGCCGCTGTTGCTCAGCATACTCGTCTAGATGTGACGCAGAAAATTGAGTTACTCACTGGCAGCAAGTGCCTTGGACGAATCAGCAGTGAATCAAACAACTTACCACCGTCGATTCGGAAGAGGCTGCAGGCCTCGAGCAATGTCCATCACCGGCGTGAAAAACTGTATACACTTCTAAGCCAAGACTATGCCGAGCTAGCTGACTTGCACACGCGCTGATCAAGACACAAGAGGGTCATGTGACGGAGCGATGGTGATGGTGGGGTGATAATAATTTGATTTTTTTGCTCATTGCATTTGAAGGAAAGCGTCCTCTGGGAATTCGTCGAAGAGATTCATGTTAGGGTCAAATATCACCTGGTCCGAATCGGGTACCCCACTTGCTTGCTGTTGATCAATTGGCTGTTGTGCTTGTTGTTGCTGTTGTTGTGTTCGCTGTTGCTGCTGTGGAAGTGATGGTTGCGCAGATGGAAATACTCCTGTTGAGGTCGGTTGCATATATTGTTGCTGCTGTTGAGGCATGACACCCATGCCATATGCGTATGCACTCATCATCATCTGTTGCTGCTCCTGCATGCCTGGAAATCCATTCATCTGGCTCATCATTTGTGACTGCGGATTTACAAACTGATCGAATCCTTGCGGCGCGACACCGGTGTTAAATACTGGTTGCTGAAAGCCCGGCTGGACAGGGAACGTGCCCATGCCAGCATTAAATGGATCCACTGGAAGCTGAGAGTTGGTCATCGCAGGAAACCCATTGCTCGCATTCGGGTACATCCCCACCGCAGGAGGATTAAACATGCCAGGGTTCTGCATCATATTCATTGCGACTTGGTTGTTTTGCATAGCCATAGCCATGTACGGTGGTACGCCCATCATATTTGACGCCATATTCATCCCTATCGTAGCTCCAGCGCTTGCACCCATCATTAGCGCCTGCTGCTGCTGATTCATGAACGCATTAGATTGGGAGGTCGGATTCGCTGACGACATGTAGGAATTGTTGGCAAACGAGGGTCCAGCGCTCATAGCGGGAAATCCTTGCGCCATACTGGCCGAAGAGGTAGGCATAAATGCTTGCGTCGAAGATGTCATCGGGGCAGACTGGTTGGGCGGGTAAAATGTCCCAGGATTGGCCATGGTGGATGCTTGTTCTGGTGTATATCCTAGCGAAGAGGGATATCAGAGACTCGTAATACATGTGATTCCATCCTGCTCACGTACCATACTGCGAGACATTGATTGATGTTGGCATCGGAGCATCCGGAAACACGGTTGGGGATGTCATATCCGTTCCAGCGACAGGCTTCATTGGCGTCTGGCTCTGTTTCTTTACTGCTGGTTGATTCGAATGGACTGCAGCAGCTACTGGTGCCATTTCAATTGGAGCAGCCTTCTCTTGACTCGTTGGAGCACCGAAATTGCTGTTGACCGTCTTGTCTTCTCCTTGCAGCTCGCTTGCATCTTCCTGAGCGATTTGCTTGTCTGCGAGAGAGGCCAATACCTCCAGACGCGCTCCGATCTGCTGCCTCAGACGCATACAGCGCTTGACCCACTCGCTATGTTCTGCAGTGTGTTGCTTTGGCGCTGTTCATGCAATTCATGGATGAGTTGGCTGGGTTGCACTTCCCATTCTCAACTTGTCACGTACGCTCTTGCCGCTGCAGTCCACGCCAGCCTCGTAGTGCAGCTTCGTTCTTCTCTAGCATGGCCTGGATTTCCCTCGACGAGATCTTGCGCTCCACCGCCAGAAACTGCACAGCAAAGCAGCAAACAGCTCAGCGATTGAGCAAAGGACGCCGCGTAACGCGCAGTAGACGCACCTGGGCTGCTGCCGCTGCTCTCTGCTGCAGCTGCGTCGAATTCGGCGTGGTAGAAACGCCAGACAGAGCGGCGCCCGGCCCCACGGCAGCAGTACTTGGCCGCTGGAACGAAGGCGGCGCCATCTCTCGAGCCAATCAGGTCGCCTCTTGCTTGATTCAAAGCCAACGCGCGCGGCAACAAGCGTGGCGGTTAACATGCAAGTCGACTTGAATTGCACGTTTAGTCGACTAAATGCAAACGGTTTTAATGCAAATGTCGTGTGTCCGGGTTTAACCGGAGGGTCGTGGTTAAGAGAGCGGATGGCTCGTCAATGTGGCTGTTGCCCTTCACAATCAGACACGCATACCAAGGGAGCAGAGCAAGAGGATCATGGCGATGCAACCCGTGCAGGTCTCGGCCCCAGGCAAGGTGCTCATCACTGGCGGATACCTGGTGCTGGATCAACAGCATCCGGGCCTGGTGCTGGCTACAACTGCGCGCTTCCACACCAAGATCGAGGTACTCGGGCGCACCAGCAAAGCACTGACTAGGAAGATCGATTGCTTAGTGGGACTCGCATGCATGCAATAGGAATCATTGGGCAGTGCCACGCAGACAGATGGATTCGAGCTTATCGTGTATAGTCCGCAGTTCGACCAGACGATCTCTGGACGCATTGTCAGCGATGCAAACGGCGTGTTCGAGTACGCATTGAGGTACAATTTAGTTGAGAAGATCGATGTCATACCATTCCAGGAATCAATATTGTGTGCTGGTTATCCGTAGCTCTGACTCGAGTCGCAATGCGTATATTGAAGAAACAGTCCTGTGCGCTATTAACGGAGTGGCTGGACTTGAACCTGAGATCGTTGTTGCGAGCTTCCAGCGCTTTGCACAGAGCCACAAGAGCTTCAAGGTCACGCTGCAAGCCGACAATGACTTTTATTCGCAAGTCACGCGAGTACGTCTCTACGGTGCTGTCTCAGTTGCTACTTAAAGCTCATCCTCTGACCATTGACTCTTGTCTGCAGTTGCAAGAAGCCAACACACCCTTCAACCGACACGAACTTGCGCAGCTGCCTCCATTTCTTCCTCCTACCATGGAAGGTATGGAGCTCACTGTTGCATATTGCATCGGTATCCTTCTAGTCAATTGGCGCACTTGTAGAAACCACAAGCGGCGACAAAGTGGCGATGAAGACTGGTATGGGAAGCTCGGCTGCTCTGGTCACTTCGCTCGTGGCTGCTATCGTGCGCTTCTTCATCCCGAAGGCCGAGAACCAGACAAATGAGGTGGAGCTGCAGCTCATTCACAACCTGGCACAACTGAGTCACTGCTTCGTGCAACGCAAGGTAAGCCATAGGTACTATTCCTCGTTGATAGCTTGAGTGCTGATATATTCGTTGTGCTCGTAGATTGGAAGCGGCTTTGATGTCTCGGCTGCGTGCTTTGGATCGCATCGATACAACCGCTTTCCAGCTTCGATCCTTGACAAGTTTACGAGTGAAGAAGGGCTGAAACCCCTTGAGATCGCCGCTTGTCTCCGCAACGAGGAGAATTGGAGCATCTCACAGCGAGTGGTATGCACTCTGGATCACGAGTACTAATGATGGCTGGCTGATCCAAAAAATACCCTGCACAGAAACGATTCCAGTTGCCGTCAGGCTTTCAGCTTTTGATGGGCGACGTTTCTGCCGGCTCATCGACTGTCTCCATGGTTCGCCAGGTACTCAATTGGCAAAAGAACAAGCCCGAGGAAGCCTTGCGCGTGATTAGCGCTTTGCACGCGCATAATGCCGAGGTCGAAGACGCTCTCATGAAGCTAGACGAACTCTTCTCTACCAGCGATACCTTCAAGCTGGAAAAGCTTCATGCTGTGCGGAAGCAGCTTGCTTCCAGCAAGTCGGAGAAGGTGGAGCTACCGCATCTTATGCTGTTCATCTCATTTCTCAAATCTCACGCTTGGGAAATGTAGTGGCAGGATGTGGACACAGACCTTGGTACGATTCTGAAGTATGCACGTGAGGCGTTCCTGTGCGTTCGTCAATACCTGCGGTTCGTGCTTTGGATCTCTCCTTTGACGCGCGTTGTCAACTCAGAAGCTCACTTGATTGTGTGTTGTTGACACAGGGAGATGGGCTCACTTGCTGAAGTCCCGATCGAGCCAGCCGAACAATCAGAGCTGGTGGACGCTACGATGAACATCCCAGGCGTTCTATTTGCTGGCGTTCCTGGCGGTACGTCATTATTCTTCGTTCTTCTCTTGCTTCGTTTGAACTGCTTAACCGATCATTCCCCAACTACGTAGCTGGTGGCTTTGACGCTGTGTTTGTGTTGGCGCTGGACGACTTAGTGCTGCCGCAAGTGGAGACACTATGGCTTTCTTGGCCGGAGACTCACGCCAGCTCCACGTACGTAATCCACAAGCCCTTCCTATCGCATGAGATCGCATTAAGCTCACAACACTTATGACAAATAGCGTCTGCCCATTGCTCTGCGGCATCGCCAGCACTTCAACGTTCTCGGGGCTTCAATTCCACAGCCTCTGATTGGTCAAAATAATGTTTCTTTTAAACGAAACGTGTATTTCCACCAATAGAAACGCTTCGTTTCAGTCGTGGGTTGTTCGGTTGTTCTTTGTTGGCGCCGCTTTGGAAGCCATTGCCAGTTCCACCGATTGGAGTCATGGTGCCCGGTCTCTCTAGCAAGCGCAAGGCTTCGGCGGACGATTTCAACAGCCACGAGCATGTCCACGAGCTCAAGCGACAACAGAGGATTGCGCGCGTTGAGACGACGGCGTCTCCGAAGCAAGCAGCAAATACCGGTATCTGTGGACATGAAGATCCGGTGCCGAAAAGTGCTTTGGTTGCTGAGGAAGAGCCGGTAGAAGCAGAAACGAAAGCGAGTTGTTCGACTGATGAGGCCAATGCAGCTGTCGATGTACAGACATACGAAGTGTCTGGGCTGCGCTATGCGACGGAATGCTGGCAGGGCATGAAGAGTTCGAACGAAGATCGCCATTTCACGGTGCTTGATCAGTTCCCAGGCCCAGTGTTCGGGGTCTTGGATGGCCATGGCGGCATTGTGACTGTGAATATGCTAGTGCGCAATTTGGTGAAGAACATGAGCTCAGCCATGAAGCAGGAGATCAGCACCAAGCACCAGGATGCGCTGCGCAAGATGCAAGCGCAATCTGTGAGTGAACAGGCTCGACAGAGCGATATTGCGGCACAAATGGAGCTCTTCCAGCAGCAGATCGACCAAGTGGAGACGCTGATACGGGAAGAGAGACCAAGAGACGAGACCGGCACGGCCAAAAGTCCCAGCAGCTCTACATCAGAGTTAGAAGAGCTCAAAACTCAGCTCAAGAACACAATTCAAGACATGGACGAATGCTCTGCCCAGATTGAAAAGGAAGAGCGAGCGCGCGAGACCAAGATCCGTTCGTGGTGGACAGAGCAAAGCGAGAGTTTTCAACACGCCTGCATCGAGGGCTTTAAACGCACGGACGCTCAGATTCTACAGAAAAATCCGACTCGAGACGGCTCCACGGCTCTTTTGGTCTGGTTCTGCGCTCAGCCGGCGCCGTCCGAAACGAGCTTCTACACGATCAATCTGGGGGATTCGCGCGCAGTTCTCTGTCGCGGCGGTCACGCGATTCCATTGACAAGCGACCACAAGCCCGACCGTCCTGACGAGCGGCAGCGAATTCAGAAAGCTGGCGGGTTTGTGGGCAACTTTGGCGGCATCGCTCGCGTGTACTCGGCCTCGGGTGCTGGGCTCGCAGTTGAGTCGCAGTTGTCCATGTACCTTGCGGTCTCTCGTGCATTCGGGGATCGACCGCTAAAGACTCCGTCGGCTCTCGTGTCCTGCGAGCCGGAGATCAAGCGGTTTCAAGTCGACAATGACGATCTGTTCATCGTGATGGCGTGTGATGGCATCTGGGATGTCATGAGCAACCAAGACGCTGTGAACATCGCTTTGGCGAAGTACAACGACCCGAAAGCCGCAGCGGACGCCATCGTGAAGGAGGCATACAAGCGTGGTAGCGCAGACAACCTCACTGCCACAGTCATTCAATTCGGCTGGCAGGACGAGCAGGCCAAGACTGCGCTGGCGAACCTGAGCAAGCAGCGTCCTGCGCACCACTCCTCGCGTGGTCCCCCCGTGAATCGGCGCATGGCTGCTGTGCTAGCGACGGAAAACGACGCTGCTGGTGAGACGACGGAGAACCAGGAGGACGATGACGACGAAGACGAGGAAGAAGAGATTGACATGTTTAGTTTGTGAGCTGGGTAGGTGGGTTTCCTTTGGTCAGCTTGGTTAAGTCGCGTCGATCAGTCGTCGCTGTTGCAGCAACTACGGATTCATAGAGAAACGAGGCGTCAAGTGCTGACTTGCTTGTTCCTGTTGTCCTCCTACCTTGGCAACGGGCCCCATCGCCGCTTCGTCAAACACGCGGAAGCGTAAGATCGCGACAGGAGCTTTCTTGATAGTACTGTCGCGCTGGCGTCGGCGCTGCTGCACGCGCTGCTGGTCGAGAAACAGCTCGGCTTCTGCACTCAGCCTCAGGTTAATAGCGTGCACAGCTCTCATTACTGTGCACTGAATCGCTCTGATACCGAGATGTGGAATCGCGTAGGCGTGATTAATCACGAGCGCTTTCTGCAGCGGGACGGTTGCGGATTCAACGCGAAGGACCTGATATCTCCCGCCACTGGCAGATAGCTGTTCACGGATCAGGCGCTCTGCGCGATCAAACTGTCGGATGCGCTGCATGAGCGATCTCCATTGAGGCGTCAGCTCATGGTATCTACCGACCTCCTTGGCCGCAGTCTCGTGGCTCTGCATGCGCTGGTGCTCCAAGTGGAAGATCTGGTACGATGCAAATAGGATCGCAAGCAGTAACACTTGGTCCAGACATTGTCAGTTGGCCTGTAACAGCAGCAGCAGAGACGCCAGCCACGCACCCAGCGCATGCCTGGCGGTCCCACCAACAGGCATTCTATCGATCAACGTTGGGGTCTATTACGCGCTTCTATTTCATACGTCTACTGTACTGCTGGCTCAGCTGGGCTTGGTCGCCATTCTCATGCAGTGCTCATAAAGTGGCAGGTCGTGTAAGCGTGTCTGTCCAGCAGCAGCTGCGCCACGGACACGGGCGGGCCCTGCTCGCGTCTAGATCTGGGAGAGAGCCACTGCGCGGGGCTGCCGTGCAGCATCCAATCGGCCGAGTCGAAGCGTTGCAGTCGAATGCGCCGCACCTGCTGCTGTTGGTGCGAGTAGCTGGTCTCATTGTCGATCTTGAGGTTGGTTGTGAGGCTACCGAGCGAGTCGAGCTGCTCTGGCTCGGGCTCCTCGTCCAGCTCGACGTCGCTGCTGGCAGACGCAGGATGCTTGTCTGGAGAGCTCGCCGATTGGGGAGAGGATGGCGGCGCGGCCACTGCCGCCGTCTTGGTCTTCTGCTTGCTCATAGCGAAGTCAGCCGAGTCGAAGCGCTGGCGAGACATGACGCGGCGATGCAGAAGCGTCGTGGCAACGGTGGGCGGCTGCGGTAGCTGCTGGTTGGACGACGAAGAGGCGGCAGGTAGAGCGGAGGCCATGATGCAAGAGCAGGTGTGACTGCCAGAACTGCTGCAGCTCTTGGGAACGTGTTGAACCTGCGAGTCAGCCGCGTCGTCCCATTCTTATGGCTCGTCCTCCTGCTGCGACAATGGGAGCTCAGAACTGGGCCTACTGGTGGCTGATTGGGTCATTTGAATTGATTTTACAAGAACCGATTGGTGCAAAATGTTCTTACTCGATTTCGATTGGTTATAATCACACACAAAAGTTCAGTACAAGGAGGCAGAAACGGTCACGACCAGCAGTCAGTCCAGAACGTCTCTTGTCGCACATAACGAACGACGGGAACCTAACCAAGGCAGGCCGGAGATTGCTGAAGCGTTGCCATTCGTCTTGGCCGATCCCATAACAAGATCTGGCATTGGATTTCTCAATTTTCTGATATCGATCTTCACTGAAAAACCGATCTTGTCTAAGATCTGGATATTTTGGTTCGTGGCTCAGAGCTTGTCGACGTACGTGCCATCTTCAGTCGTCACCTTGACTTCGTTGCCGACTTCGATGAACAGCGGCACCTTGACGACCGCGCCGTTCGAGAGCGTGGCGTTTTTGACGCTCAGCGCAGTGTCAGCCACACCCTTAGGAGTGGTTTTCTGATCCGGTAGTATGGGATAAAGTCGAAACGTGAGTCCAGGAATGGGACATGGGGGCATTGCAGTAAGCACAACAGATTGCGCCACGTACCACGACTGGGAGCGTGACGTACTCGGGCATGTTGGCCCAGATCACGTCGCCGTCGATGATCTGGAGCGACAGCGTCATGCCTTCAACCAGGAACTCTAGCTGACGAGGTGAGAAGAGCTCCGTCGGGATCTCTGTCTGCGTTTGCATGCATATGACATCAGTTGACACTGTCTTGTCAAGCGGATCCGGAGAACCAGTTGTACCTGCTCGAAGCTCGTGTTGTGCATGATCACGAGGTTGCTGCCTTCCTGATACAAGAACTGGAAGAATTGGTCAGGGCCGAGAGGAGCCTTGGCCACGGACTCGGCAGCGCGGAAGCGACGGCTCATCTTGTTGCCCGTCTTGATCTCCTTGAGATCGCACTGCCGATGTAGCATCACCCAACACCAAGCCCATTAGCCGATCCATCGGCATCTAATGCACCTAGCGCAGAGCTTGAGTAGCGCACCTGGACGTAGGCGCCTCCCTTGCCAGGCTTGACGTGCTGGTTCTTGGTCACGCGGTAGATCTTGCCGTCAATCTCCAGCGCCATGCCCGTGCGAACCTGGTTGCCTGCACATCCGACGACCACAGCCATCTGAGTCAGAGAGTGTCGTTGAGTACGTGGAAATCAACTTGGACGCACCATTGATCTGCATGAAGCGGGCGCCGACGCCGGAGAAGGCGCCATGGGCGCGCGCCACCTGCACGATCGCTCGTCTCCACATGCCAATAGCTTCAAAATCCAGCCATCGATTTCATAGACGCCTCGTAAAAACATCTGATTAGTCAAAATAGCGACTTCAAACTCCTCTCATTGGTCAAAATACATGTGCATATTCGCATTTGGTGGTGGAATCAGAATCTCTTAAGCATGTTCTTCTGGAGACGACCGGACCCAGCCCAGGAGCTGGAGAAGCTCATACAGGCAGCAGCGGAGGCGGACAGCGCAGGAGACTATGTCAAAGCACTGGATCTGTACGCCGAGGGCATCGACAAGATGATGGCCCAAGCGCAGCGTGCGTAGCTCTGCTGTGTCATGCGTGATGGAGGACTTGCTGACGACCGATGGCGCTGACAGTTGAGCAGGAGGAGCCGGCCAGGAAGCAGTTGCTTTTAAAGATCAACGAGTACATGTCCAGAGCAGAGTACATTAAGGAGCTGGAGACCTCACGTCGTCTCGAATCCGGTCGGGCGCCTGCGGTCGATGCTGCGGTTCGTGAAGCTTTGTAAATTGCAAGGTATTGGAATTGATCGAGTCAGTTGTGTGTTCAGAAAGCTACAACTGCGAGTCATTGCTCAGTTAAGTCAGTCAAGCAGGTGAGACTAGTGCACTGAATAATGCTGTCGGGTATATCTGAGCGTATCTGCTGTCTAGAACGGATCCAACGCAAGGCTGCACTCCTTCTCCAAGCACAACGCTCAATACGCGCACATGATCCTGGACGAAGTGCTGGATCGAAGCCCTAAAGTGAGCTGGGAAGAGATCGCAGGACTCGATATTGCAAAGCAAATCCTGCAGGTTTGCTCATAGAGTTTATTCGCAGCGAAATCTATTGGCTAGACCAAGTAAAAGCTACTGGGTTCTTCTGTAGGAAGCTGTCATTCTGCCAATGTTGCGACCAGATCTGTTTACTGGTCTTCGCGCTCCACCGAGAGGAGTTCTACTCTTTGGTCCTCCTGGAACAGGTTCGTTGGTCTGCTTGAGCATATTGAAGCCCCATGATACCTTATTTCTTCATGAGTAGGCAAAACACTACTGGCGAAGGCAGTTGCATCGGAGTCCAAGGCAACATTTTTCAAGTTAGATGCGGCTATGTATATCGTATTATTGCTAGATGAGTCTAATATTTCGGTATTGTGGTGCGTTGTATAGTATTTCTGCGTCGTCATTGACATCGAAATGGGTGGGAGAAGGCGAGAAGCTCGTGCGGGCACTGTTCGAGATGGCACGTGAGCTGCAGCCGTCCGTTATCTTCCTCGATGAAATCGACGCACTTCTCTCTGCTCGATCAACTTCAGAAAATGACGCCAGCAGACGCATCAAGAACCAGGTTTGACATGAACTGCTTCATTAGTATGACAATGAGATCGACTGAGCTGTGATTTATTAGTTTTTCATTGAATTGGATGGCGCATCCACATCTCAAACTGATCGGATCCTCGTGATAGGGGCAACAAATCTTCCTCATGAACTTGACGAAGCTATCATCCGTCGACTAGAAAAGCGGATCTACGGTTGGTTGTTGGATGTGATAATTTGGGATGCTACATGACGCTCTCCTTATGTTTCTCGTGTTTAGTTCCTCTTCCGGATGTTTCCACTCGCCAAGCTCTGATTCTTCATTTGCTTGCCTCACAAAAGTTTTCAATCTCTACAAAAGAAATCAAGGCCATTGCCAATGCGACCGAAGGGTATTCAGGAAGTGATCTAAAAGCTTTGTGCAAGGACGCAGCGCTTGGTCCGATTCGTGAGCTTGGATCCAGATTAGCTCAAGTAAAAAGCGAAGACGTGCGCGGAATATCTGCTCAGGATTTCGCTATCGCGCTGCAACACGTTCGAGCAAGCGTTTCACCGGACACTGTGGCGACTGTGGTCAGATGGAACGAGCAGTATGGTGTATCAGGAGCGCGATGAAAAAGCATGAATACCATAACAGAACAATGATTGTGTTCTACTTCAAGAAGCTTTGGCTAGCTGCGTTTATTTACTTCTTGCGCTCGTATACCATCATGTACGATTCAGAGACGCCAATGAGCTGGGGCATCGTCTCTTGAACATGCAAGTCCTGAATCTCGTACCATTGCTCTGTGCCCTATTCATACGCACAAAGAAAAAACCCATTAGCTTATATCGACGAGATCTAAGCAGCCAGTGTTGTACATACTCGGTTCTGCACGTGGACACGGTAGGTTCCTTCAGTGAGTGGATTCGTTTTCATGGCTGTCTCCTTGCCAGTCGTAACGGGGCTATCATGGCAAATATTGGCGATCAAATTGTACCTGCAATAACGAGGTGAGAGTTAATTCAGCGTCACATCGGAAGAAACTGCCCTTACTTGGTGGAAGGAAGCGACACTTGAAGCACTTTTGCGACCAAATCTGCCTTTTCGACGCAATCCTACGACGACGCCAACAACATTAGCTCCACAACATTCTAATCATCATCAGCTTGACTCAAATTACCTTTGACGAAACATTGTACTTTTTCAAGATCGACTGTAGTTCTGAAACAGACCTAAATACAGAGACACAAAAACTTTAGTTCCCATCCATGACTCAAGAAAGCGTGCGCTTGAATCAATCTGCTTACTTGTTCTTCAGTTCTTTCTCCGATGGAATCGATTGGTCAAGTCGTAAGTAGTCGCGCAATTCCAGATTCTTTACCGGGAAATTGACGATTGTTGGATTTTTCTCCGTGAAAAAATTGTTTCGCGTGAAGCGCTTGACGTGGAAGATCAAATATGGCGGCAGCGATTCGATCCGATAGGTCTTGGTCAAACGCTGCGAACCTTGGAGAACATGCTACACAGAAGGAGGTGAGCGGTATCGTCACTCAAGTGGTTATGAGCAAACTTTGCTTACAGTGACATGGGCTCCATCATATTTCTCTAACACTGTGAACAACGGAATCTGGAGATACCCCACATTTGTGTTATTCACGATGATCCAAAACTCATAAATACAGATACATCATACCTGTGGGATAATATTACCACCCTGAGAGTCCTTGAAAAGTGGTGTAGACGGCAGATCGAGAGACACCATTCTGAAAGAGCAATCACACGCTCATGATTATAAACACAGAACTTCACGCTTCCGAGCTAATCTCACCAGCAGGATACATACAAGAAAGGTGATACCGACGTAGTAGTTGCTAATATGCGCTTTTCAGTGTCAGTGGAATCAGCAGGTCCAAGCTTGCTCTCATCCGTTGACGTGACCTCGATAAATCCCTGGAAGCAGGTGTGAATAATGCTACTTTTCGGCTTGGACGAGCCTCCGAGCCCCTATCACAATTTCCATCATATCAGCACTGATAAAAAAAGGAAGAAGAGCACACATGTGCACAAACACGAACCCGATGAAGCTCATTCAGCAGCCATGAAAGAAATTCGACACTCTCATTCTGCTTTCCAACGTGGAAGCGCTTCTTGCTTCGCACAGAAATCTCCTGAACAAGCTCATGTGGACTAATCTACAAAACACGATCATTATCAACACCTCTGTAGCATACAAAGCATTCAGCTGCAACATAGAGCGCACCGTGTTCTTGAAATTGTGCGGGCTCCACATCTTCCGTATCAGCTCGCCAAAGCGCAACACGAGCGGTGACTTACACTTGCCCAAATTGTTGGCTAAGAAGTAATCACGAAGCGGAGGGATATGCGCCAACGCCTGCACGACGACGTTGATATAGTCGGTGTTCTTCAAATTGTTCAGGCCAATGAATCCTGCAGCCATTGCAGCAGTCAGAGAATGACATATATCCTAGATGCTGGTATTTGCATGCCTACCTGGCAGATACGACACGCCGAATGCATCATGCGCCAGTAGGCGGTTCTGATCCAACTTGGCGATCTCTTTCGGCTCAAAAGACGGACGAAGCGCGTCCTTGATCGGCTTGAGGCAATGGTCAATCACTTCGTAGTTGTCTATCCACAACCAGCACATCATTCCAGACTTCCCAACGCAAGACAATAAGACAATAGTGTCATAGCTACCAGGAAGGCAATAGATACGGTCGTTCTGCAGATTGATAAAGACATGGTGTCCATTCTGCACAGAATGGGTGAAGGCATGGGTGGCCTTGCCTCGACCCTGGAAGTACTTGCCACAAACCAGGCAGGCGTAAACGTTCTGATCCGAGAGGCTCACGGAGCAGATCTTCTCGAAGTCGAAGTCCAGCAGCTGGTGGTTGATGGTGTCCAGGTACGGGCACTTGCGGCGCTTGGCGCTGTCGCCATTGGCGTCGCTCTCGGTGCTGCGCTTCATTTCCAGGAGCTCCAAAATGGAGCCGCGTTCCGAATTGGACCCAATTTCCGTCCCGAAAACAAGATTCCAACCATTATCAAACAGTTCTATCAGATATATGCGATATGGCCGTAACGCGCTGCTTCATTCCAAGCAGATGGGATGAGTGGTGGTTGCGATGACGTCATATTTCGCACTTACGGCGGCCCTCCAAGGTGTGGGGGCAAACAACAGGAGGGGGTGAAAGTGGAAGAGTGGGCTCGTCTTTGGCCCCAAACGAAGCAGAAGAAAGAGGGGCCTTGGACCGACCCACATTCCTCGTCTTTCGCGCTTCAGAGCCAAACAAAAGGAGAGATCGAGATGCTCCGCCAATCGACTGCCCTGCTCGGTCGTGTGCAGCGCGCGTCCGCCGTGCGCTCCTTCAGCGCTGCCCCTGGCGACGTCAAGTTCGATTTCGCCACGCCTTTCAAGCTCCACAGTGCGTTTGTTGCCCTAGTCTGCTTCTCTTGCTTGTCTCTGTGACTGATCAAAACCATCTGCAGACTTGGAGGAAGGACCGGAGAACCATGCGTACACGAACCGTGAGGAGATGCTGTCGTACTACCGCCTCATGTATACCATGCGTCGTATGGAGATCACGTGCGACAACGAGTACAAGGTATGCACGCTGCTTCACTCGACTGCGCTATGGAGATGGGCTTGCAACTGACTGACGTTGGGTGGTGTTGCAATCTCAGGCGCGTACCATTCGTGGTTTCTGCCACTTGTACGATGGTCAGGAGGCCGTCGCCACTGGTGTTGAGGCTGGCCTGGACCGCAACGACTCGTGGATCACCTCGTACCGCAACCATTGCACCATGCTCGCACGCGGCGGCACTGTGAAGCAGGTGCTGGGTGAGCTCTTCGGCACGGCCTCGGGCGCTGTGCACGGCAAGGGTGGTTCCATGCACTTCTACAACAAGAAGAACAACTTCTACGGTGGCCAGGGTATCGTTGGTGCCCAGGTGCCCGTGGGTACCGGTCTGGCCTTCGCCAGCAAGTACAACCACAACGGCGAGGGTCTCATGCCGTGCGCCATCACCATGTTCGGTGACGGTGCCGCCAACCAGGGCCAGATCTGGGAAGCCGCCAACATGGCCGCCCTCTGGAAGCTGCCCATCATCTACTGCATTGAGAACAACCACTACGGCATGGGCACGTCCACGGAGCGTTCGTCGTCGAACCAGGAGTACTACACCATGGGCAACAAGATCCCCGGTATCTGGTGCGACGGTATGGATGTGCTCGCTGTGCGTGAGTGCGCCAAGTTCCTCAAGAAGTACACCGGCGAAGGCAACGGCCCGATCTACGTGGAAATGAGCACCTACCGCTACCACGGCCACTCCATGTCGGACCCTGGCGTGACCTACCGTAACCGTGAAGAGATCTCGCAGATGCGTGCTTCGCGTGACCCCATTGAGAGCGTGAAGAAGCGCCTCCTAGAGGCCAATCTGGCCACCGCCGAGGAGATCAAGGAGATCGAGAAGGAGGTGCGCGCTGAAGTCGTCAAGGCCACCAAGGAGGCCAAGGCTTCGGGTCGTCCGGAAGAAGAGACGGCCTTTATGGATGTCTACACGGATGGCAAGGGTGGCAACGAGTTCCCGCCGTTCATCCGCTTCCCAGATTACAACAAGAGTCTGTACAACGGCAAGCGCCTGTAAGAACGTAACTTTCCACCGCAAAAATAGCAAGCCAAGATGCACCTTCGTAGATGGAGCATTGGCGCATTCGTGATATCACTTTGAAAGTGTCGTCGTGCGTTCGGATACGTCATGGCTGCATGTAGCCATCTGTCTTCTCTGCACTGACTATCGCATTGTCATGCGCAATACAAAGATCAGAACGATTGCATATTAGGGCTGTGTATTTTCCTGTGTGGGCTCATTAGCTTACAATGGCCTAGCACACTTGGTCCGACTATGATACTTTTCTTGATCTACAAAACACGCGAAGTTGGGCTCGACGGTTCTCATACCGCCAGGTCAAAGACGCTCTCTTCTACATCTACTCGAAGCAGTCATCTTCTCTTCGCACCGATCGGGAACGTTGGCCGTCCCATAGATAGATAGGTTAGGTTGGTTGATGGTGCTTGTCGGATCAAGCGCGGCGGCTGCGCGCGACACGCTGGGGGCTGTTGAGGCGACAGGTGCTCGCGTCCACGTACTGAATGCTGGCCTCCGTCCGCTCCATCGCTCGCGTGAGCACCATGACCTGCTGGTCCATTTTCCCGTCGTCCTTCTCGTGCAAGATCACACCCGGATTCGCTTGGCACACGGCACGACGTTCCCTTCGCGATGGACTGTTGCACCCGTTGTTGCTGCTATTGTTGTTGCCCACCACTCCGACCAGAGCTTCGTGCTCTTGCTGAAGAGCGATAATGCGGTGGTGGGAGATCTTGCGAACATGCTGCGCGAGCTCATTGGTGTAGTGCGTCGATTCAATGATGTCCTGCGAGCGCTCGATAGCGATATTCAGCTTCACCTTGACTTCCAAGTCAACGCTAGTGGGGGAGACCGGACGCTGCTCATTGAAATCGTCGCATTTGCGACCATGGCCAGATACTTCAATAACTGGTCGCTTTGCGTTAAGCAGCGTCAGCTCTTCTGGCTGCTTGCACGACTTGGACTGAGGCGAAGGTCGCAGACACTCCATGGAATCATCGTCAGTTGAGTCGCCGTCTTCCGGCTGCTGCTCAGCGTTGCCCATTCGGATCTGGTGCTGGCGGAATGCCTCAAGGGAAATGGCCAGATCAGCAGGGCTTCCACGACGCTTGGAGGTGAAGAGTGATCCCTTGCGCATGATGAGTCCGTCGCTGAACGAACGCACAGGGAAGTTGGCCTTTGGGATCGTCACGGCTTCAGCCATCTCGGAGAAGGTCTTGTACTCGACCAGGCGGGTACGGACTGGTTCGAGCAGATCGTCGAACGATCGGCGCTTCTGTGCAGCGAGAGCCTCAGTCCATGACGTAGGAGCTCCATCGACGACACCGTATCCTCGGCTCGATGATGTCGGGGGAGACTCGACATTCCGCGAAGTGCGACGCGACTCAATGACACAGGCTGTGCACACGCGCAACTGACGCTCACCAAATTCGGGTACATGCGCATTGCGAATGGAGCTGCAGCTGCTGCAGATCACTTCGCCGCACTTGAGGCAGTTGTATCGACGGCGTAGTACACAAAAGTTCTTCTCGCAGATGCGGCAGAAGTCTTGCTCGCTCATGGGGATGACCTGCTGCGGGAGCACGATCGCTTCTTTCTTGGCTCGGAACGTTTCAATGTACTTGAGAATGCCCGTGATGCACTTCTCCACGTGGGATTGAATCGCAGAGTTGGCAGCCCAGGCCGGCAGGTCGCCGTTCTTGTCAAAGTTGCACGTGTAAGTCATACGTAGCTCTCCAGGCTTCTTTGTTGAGTGGTACATGAACCCCATAAGCGGCACGATGTCGCGCGTGAACTTGGGCGATTCTTCGAAAGCCGCAAGGTCCGGCACATCCACTGACTGCATGATGCGGAACGCGATCTTCTGTCCCTGATCGTCTTCGACCATGTCGACGTACTCGAGGATGATAAAGTCGCGGTCTTTCGTGAACGGACTGGAGCTCTTGAAGGCCGCCCACTTGAGCCCGACGTAGCGATGGGGAGTCAATTCTGTCGGTTCGACGACGTTCTGGATCACGGCTCCGTCCAGGAAGTCCGAGGAGAGCATGCTCATCATCTTCTTGTACGCCTCGGTCGTGCTAGTGATCATGGACTCGGCAACGTCTTCCATCTGGCACGCGAACTTACACACGGCGTGAACGTTACAGGGTACGTGCTGGCCATCTTCGGCACGAAAGAGGGAGATGCCGTGCTTCTCGTGGACAAGTGACCAGGGAATTCCGCCAAGCAGGTCTGTGGCCTGCAGTAGCGATTCGGTCATGCTCTTGGCCACTGTCGTGAGCTGCTCGCGCTGCCTGACGCTGAACAGATCTTCGGCTTGGTTCTCATCGGAGATGGTTGATGTGGAGGAAATGGTAGTCTGGCGCTCAAGCATCATCATGGTGACTGGATCGGTTGATAAGTGAATGTGGACCGGTGTGCTCTAGGTGGAAGGTTCGCTTAATCTATTAGAATCGAATGAGACAGTCACCACACCCAAATGCTGTAGTTCTCTGTCTGCATCCACCGCAGCGCTCAAATAAAATAATGAACTTGTTCGCTCAGAGGGGGCTGGGCTCTTGTCGCGCCCAACGACAGGAAGAGGTGTAACAGCTTCAACAGCGTCGGCCAGTGGAGCAGGTCAGGACCGGCGGGCGGGGTTGCGCACTTTTCCTTCTTCTTTTCTCTATT
Organism: Elongisporangium prolatum; assembly: GCA_023335875.1. NCBI lineage: Eukaryota > Oomycota > Peronosporomycetes > Pythiales > Pythiaceae > Elongisporangium > Elongisporangium prolatum. Next base: position 32,833 of record JAADVW010000034.1, read on the forward strand.
TTTTTTTGGTTGGTTCTTTTTCCCACTGGCGTGCGCGTGTGTGATTCGCAACGGCCAACCAACCCACCCGACCTTTATTTTGAAGGAAATCTGGCAATCCGGTAACAAATAAAAACTATCTAACTGGAATCTCACTCCGCAAAGTTTCGGCCGCCGGCCGACAACGCCTTCAAGGCGACCAACCAAGAAACGGATCCATGCGGTCTCTCTCGCGCGACCGTAAAGCCTGTCGACTTCAGCCCCTCTCCGTGCTTTCTTTCGGAGACTAAGATTCGTTTTTGCGCGAAGCAATACCCAAAATGACCAAAAGGATAGAAGAAACACTAAATGTGGAAAGATTTATCGTATACGCACGCGGTAAAGAATCAACTTGGTCAGCATCGAGAGTTGATCCAAGCTTGAAACATCAGCGCGAAGTAATCCTTTGTGTTCGCTTCTGGCCGACCATGACTGTGCTCACGCACAACTTGCCGACGCGTTTTTCTACTGCTGGCCACATCATATAGATGGCGAAGTGATATTTGGCTCTTCTATTATATTGTTTGATCCCGTATGAAGTACTGCGTGTGCGTCGAACATACTCCTCTATCCAGTGGCAGGCGTGCGTGCGCATGGCATTTGTTCGAAATCGATACTATTTAGTACCCCTCCATATCTCGTCTTCAACTTCCCAAAAACTGCAACAAACTTTTCGAGTTGACTTCATGGGCTCACATTTGCGATCGTGCTTCCGATATTGGAAGCGCAGCACACCCCAAACCACTTGATAAGACCCACTTTGAGTTGACCTCCATGTGCCTCTATATGCGACCGCACACTTATAAATATGAAATGGAAAACTCTCCCCGGATCCTTTTTGCGTCGTCGCTGACTCTGTTGTTGTTCTATATGCGTCCAGCCAGATTCCCTGTTATGGAGGTTCCCCTTCAGCGCAAACCTGTTGTTGTTCCATTTTGCTTAATCAGGAGCTGTATGAGTTACGCTGGGCCACCGTCTCAACTCGCTTTACTGGAGGGCGACTGATTGACCAATTGTTCGTTTTTCGATCCAAATAAAAAGTCAAGGAGAGAGCCAGCAACTGGGCACTCGGGACACATCCGATGTTGACACCTACCGGTATTCTACCGGTTCGTATTCCCGTCCCGCAATCTTCTGCGGATCTTGGCGAAAAGGAAAGATCCGAGCCCATGGCGTTTGGCTACCTCGCTTCTGTGCCTAGCGAAGCGGCACGCATCAGGACCCGTCGCGGTGTTGTGGATCATGAACGACCGACTTAAGCTGCGTCTCCAGCTCCTGCTGTTTCTGCTGCTGTGTGCGGTTTGTGTGGCTACAGAGACGGTCAGCAGTACGTGCCAGTTCGAGCGCTTGCAGTCAGTGTACGTGAACTGTTACGACGTCTCGACTGAGAGCGATCCGTGCGCAGCATGCAATGCGCTTTCAACGTCAGCGACACTGCGCTATGCGGATTACTACCGCACAGACTTCACGAGCGTGAACGGGAACAGCTCCTGCGAGCCCGCAGTGGCCTGGGTATGTCCTGCTGCGGACCAAGGACGATGCTGCGTGCAACGGCATGCGCTGGATGCGACAAACTTGTATCGCACTCTATGCGCTCGAGAGGTCAATATCAGTGAGGCAAGCAACTTTATGAACCAGGCGAACAAGACTGCAGTGGATGAAGCTCTTGGTGGCCGCCCTTGGCAGCTTCCGCAAGCGCTGGTCACTGGATCCAAAGTATATCTGCGAGGCGAATGGATGCAGCGCTGGGCCAACTACACGCTGATATTGACGATTGGATCGAATGCGAGTGAGAAGTGCAAGATTGCCTTCAATCGTGATGCCAAGCGTGTTACCATGAAGACAACCAGTTCACTGGTTGAGAGTGAGCTGCTTGTTCAATCCGACGTGGAATACTTTTCGCTTGTTGTCGAGTTCCATTGGACCCGCTGGAATTTGTAAGCATTGATCTTGCCATGCAACTGCTAGATTGGACTGATAATCTGGTGTCCTTGTACAGGTATCTTGATTCGATTCTCGTAGCTTCGTTGGAAACTTCGCTTCAGTCTGACCAGATCTCTGCGATTGTACTGGAGGCTTTCGACTGCGTTACAGCGATGGGAATCATTATTCCGGAAAAGACACAATGCTTTGCTGACGTTCACGAAAGTTTGTTGCTTTCCAGTGGGAAGACAATTAGTCAGGATGCGTGCTGTCAAACGTGTATACGAGAGAACCATTGTACTGGATGTTCCTACAGCGAAGGAGAATGCTCTTTATTCCAGGGCGTAGGCATCAATGACATTGAATCGAGCATAGCGGTCGCAACGACACATTACAGGGCTCGAATAATCTCGCAGTCGGGCTGTGAATGCCTCCCTTCGTATTTCGAATCGTCGAACTTGTCTGCTGTCTGCGTTGCTGGCAGTGAGACAGATTCATATGGATGCAAGGTTGATCCGTTGACGTGCGTTAAAAATTACACTAATGTGTCATGGGACTTTTGTAATGGTATGTGTATATATCTGGAGCTTACGTTGTGATACTTAATGGTGCACTGATTTTATAATCGTGCCAAATGTAGTGCTTTCGGTTGGGCTGATCATAACCAGTGGCAGCGCTAATGTCTCAAACGGATCCATTACTCTCGCGATATATAACGATGATCTGTTACTTGTGAAAGAAGCAACTCTATCAGTCGATCATTTCTATGCCCATCCTCTCATTTCGACCAATATTGTACTTCACGAGAAATTCAGTGTTGGATTCATAAAGGTATCTCTGACAATGAGTTTAACATCCCAAAGGCTTAAACATTGTTATAACATTTATATATATGCGCAGGTGTCGTCACCACCAGACAATAATGCCGAATGGAAGTTTGCTGAGGTGCAAACTAAACTGAATGATGAGGCTCCAATCAGTTTTTATGTATCAACTCCCACTACACTATCATACTCGCACACAAGTGACAGCAATGTGACGGCAGTATATTTTTCTCCATTCTCAACATTTATGCAAGGTAAACTTCTGGCGATTTCCTGTTTTCGATTCAAATTGATTGATTGACAATTTTTAACCAATTTTGCGGTTGTGACGTAGCTGATAAACGTCTAGCTTGCCTGTTCAATTCAAGTGGCCATTGCGGATATTACAATGATTTAATCGAAAGCCTGGATCTTTTTTTTCTTTGGGATGAAGTTAGTGAGTGCATGACGGCATCAAGTTCAATACCTCGTCCTTACAGACAGCTGATGGAGTCCGAAATATCGACGTCAATGCTGTCTAATAGAGGTAAACCTGTGGTACCCAGCGAAAATCCCCATGAATCGTCAGTGGGAATGACATTTCCTGGTGACAACATTACGGTTTCTAAACATGAAGATGTGGTGCTATTTTTAAGAGATATGATAGAGGCTGTCTTTGATTTTAAATCAAAGATCCCCAATGCTATCATATGGTCGATTGACATATCGTGGGCTGACGGTAGCCCATGGTTGGATGCATCTATGGCAGGATCTTCCAGTATGAGCCAAAATATAAATGGCCGCACTCATGTCGTTTGGCGTTTGTTCGGAATTTCTCCGATTGTCCGTGTTCGAACAAAACCCGAGTATGTTGGCAAAGCTGAATTGATTATCAGACTGCGTGTGAAAAGTGATACTGGATTCATATCATTTCAGAAACAAGTAGAAACAACGCTGTACGAGCCGATGCCGATTATCACACTGGTAAATGGATTACTACCAGTTGATGTCGACGCCACTTTTATTATTAATCAGAGTGTGCACGCTGGATATACTATTGGTTTGGTTGTATTTGGCAATGTTGAAGAAAATTTACTGGTTATAGGAATCAACGAAACCAGTGCAACTTTGACCAAATGTGATCTAGACTATTGCGAATATATACTTTCTGGTTGCAACACTTTAGAGATGGATTGCGTTGTTGCGATATCACCCAATAAATCACGAAGCAATGTAAAAATTATGTTTTTCGCTGTTTCAGCAATAACAACTGAAGGCTCAGCTCTTTCAGTCGAGAACAGCCTGTCAGAGAAAACATTTGAAGTATTTTGGATACCTGATGTTGTCTCAAGTTACCATATTAATGAAGCACGAAGCGCTGGTGCCACCATAAATTTGCATCAATTGATTCAAAATTTTGCGTGGATGGTTGAGAAAACCCCACTGGAGCTTCAATTGTTAAAACTATACTGGGATGAGTCGATCTTTGAGTTTGTGCGACTATCCGGTAAAACTCTAGCTGTAGAAATCGACATTCATACTGGTCAGTGTATGGTTTCCATTGATCCTGAGAACTTCGACTCTTTGTTGGAGCTTGACACAATCTTAGCCAATTCGTGGGTACTTCAAGTCATTTTCAATTTTAGGAATCCGCATTTCCCTCTTCACGAGTACACTTTAGCATCGGAAGTTACTGGTTTGCGCGCTCATGCAATCGATGATGTGGTTGCAGAGGGTAGAACCAACAACGTGGAAATACAGCAGCGTCGCCTGAATGGACACGCTGACCGTAAATTGGAAAGCATCGATTTATCGACTTCTTTCAAGTTGTGGCCGATTACGTTGCATACTTTATTCAGGAGACCACTTAATATTCACTTCCCAACTCTTTTCGAGGATGTTACAGGTTATTCAAGCGAGACAACGATCGCTGTATTTGATAAAAGACAATCTCTCCAAAGTGTAAAATCACGATCATTTGGCGTGGTAAATATCGAACAAACTCAACGGCATTTGGTAACTCATGACTACGATGACCAATTAGAGTTTGAGCGAACTGAAACTGTGGTATATGACGTTTTGTTTCTGCTTGACATTAATGTTATGGATGATGAAAACGTGATAACCTACCGAATTCATCTACCAATCATTTGGAAAATCTTACCTGAACCGACGTCGTTTAGCATGGAAACCTTTTCCATTGGATCGACTGAAATATCAATTGGCGCCCCAATGCGATTGAAAGCTGAAGCAGACGGAATCGTGGTGAATAGTGCGAGACTGGAAATATTGCTATCCGATTGTATTCACTCGGTCCTCAATTTGGTGACGATGGGTGGGATTCACAACATTTCTAGCACAGATAAAACATGTGTCTTCTCAGTAAGATTGTCGTCTGTCGAAAATTCGACTAAGTTTCCTTTAGAGGTCATTATTTTCCGACAAAGTGATAGATTTGGTAAAATTGGAGTACAAGTTACGCTTGCCCACGAAATGGCAGGAGGTGATTCAATGCGGCAATCAAGTCGCTCAGTTTTGTCTTACGTAGAGTTTCATGTTTGTCAAACTGCCTTCGGTGAAGCATACGATTTCTATGTCCTAGAAACCGAAAATCATGTCTATAATACGTTCGAATTAATATCAAGAGTATTCCCAAGTCGTCAGCTGAACGATTATATTTTGACGAACCTTTTGATTGTGTGGAGTATTTCCGACAATCTATTAATCGGAAACTTCTCAGTAAATGGCAGTTTGTTAAGTCCAGTGCCATACAATGATACTGCGATGTTTATCTCAGTCGAGATTTTCAGATTCAACTCGTTTCTCTATCAATCGAAAGAAAGTGAGAACATGTCTGGATTGAAATTGGATGCTATTGTGAAATGGAAAGACCAATCTAAACACGAGGGGTGTACCCTTCGATCAAATTTGCGTCTTTTTACGCTTCCACGCTCAGCACGTCCAGCCACTGTGGCGCCGTATTCCTTCAGCCGCAAACTATATCAAGGATTATCACTTAATATCAGCCTGCTGTCCACCGAAGTAGCAAATGCAATGCGTGAGTTGATTGAAGTGAACATGCATTTGAACTCATCTGGACTAGCATTGAGCGTGAACAATAGCATATCTCCAGCCACAATGTCAAAGGCTCCGACATATGAGATAGTCAGTCGTGAAACCAGCATCTCCAAGTTATATGATACCTCGATTGTAATCTCACCCGAAGACAAGGACTTCGTTGGCGTGGTGGACATTGACTTTGCGGTGTGCTCCTATGTTGTCAACAGAGGCGTTAGCCTTTTTCAAGACTTCCAAACCTCGGTTACGACGATGTATAGGTTTCCTGTAGAATGGATACTAATGAAGTTCACTTCGATATCGGTGCCCAGCTCGGGTTTGGCTATATATCGAAGCCTTCCCATGCCAATACGAAGTAATAATGCAACTTTCACTTTCGAGTATCGACTATCATCAGGTAACTGTTGTGTAGTTTAATATTTTCAGTGAGTTAACCCATCTTGTATTCTTACCGTACTGCTAATGATGATAGAGTTCTCTCTTTTAAACATGGAGGTAATGGTAAATGGCCTCAGTCGGTCAGCAATTTGGTCGAGTACCGATGAAGAGTTTGCTCCAAATGAGTGGAATTTCGCCCAAGCCTTAATCACAGCAAACCCAACATCAACGATTGAGCTAATTTTTCGAGGTGATTGCGCTCCAGGGGATGCCGTATCTCTTAGAAATCCAGCATTGTCAAACATTCAAAATGATGCAATGGCTGCGACGGCGGAGCTCATAAAAGCCACCGGTGGATTGGTCGTGATCAAAATATCCCAGCTTGCCTCGTTAGTCGACGTTATCTTCTATCGGGTGTATGCACGAAAGATGAACGGTAGTGAATCACCAGAACTCGTCTATGCAGGTATTTGTTTACACTGTTACGAAGATGATTAAAAACTAACTTTTTATTTGACAAGGCAATGGACTGACAAATGAAGGGTGTTATCGCACTCAACGAATGTATCAAAAAGATGATATCAGCGTTCTTGGCACTTCTACTCCCATGAGCGCCACTCAATGCGGGCTGATGTGTAGTGCAACTGAAACACAACTATATTTTACAGACACATCCGTGTTGCGGAGCATGAATCGATTTCAAATCCCACAGAATGGTTTTACAGTGGAATTTTGGGCTCGGCGGAATTTTGCATTAATCAATGCGCCTCAAGTATTGATGTTGTACGGAAATCAAAGCGCAAATCTTGGTATTTTCTTGGATGAGACGATTACCATTTCGAGATGCAGCGTAAATCTGTCAACTCCTCACAATTTGATCGAGGGGATCTGGATGCATGTGGCTGTGGCCTTCGGTATAAACGATGATGTACTTGTGTACTTGGATGGGCGACCAGCATTTACTGGACTATTAGCAAGTGATCAATGCTTTATCCCTTCGTCTTCGTATCTTCAATTTGGACGCGGTAAGTCTTCAGTTGGTTCAGGCCGCTGTAGTTCAAGTCGATTCTAACTTACCTCCTATTTTAGATTCGATAAACATTGTGCCAAGTGACATAGTGCATTTCGATGGTGCAATAGATGAGGTATACCACCTTTGTTTACGTGCCGTGATAACGAGTTTTAATCTCTTATTTTGCAGATTCGTTTTTGGAGCCGAGTTCGGCAACCAAACGAGATTCATAGCAATTTCCGGAGTAATTTGGTTGACCCAGATATGGTTTTGCTGTTACATCTGAATCTTGATAGCAACACAGATGACTTTCCATCTGGTATTGACGCAAGCACAAGTGAAAATGATTTTATCGTGAATGATGTTCAAGCTGTTCGTGACGTCAACGTCTGCACATTTGGTATTGACGGGAACCAGAGCTGCTACTGCTCTCAGTACGAGGTACCTATCTCGGAAAAAGTGGATCCATATACTTGCATTCAAACTCCAAACTGTAATTTTAACCATGTGTGTGAACTGTACACAAAAGGCATTATTCACATCGGTGGGATGTCTCCGATGAGCTTATACGAGCTTGATATTGTTGGAATCACATCAACAGATCAGGAACTTGAGATTATCAATTCATTCGTTGCAGCTACTACAAACGTTACTGTTCCAGGAGCTATTGAAGCGCCTGTCATTGTAGAAAGCAGTGATTCTTATCTTGAAATTCAGTGGACAGAGGCAATTGATAATGGAGGATCAGAAGTGACCTTCTACCAAGTATTTCTTAATGGGTTTCTTGCTATGGAGACCTCTGATGGCAATATTCTTGCAGCTTCCTTTACCAATGTTGACCCTGATAATAATTACACAGTTACGGTTGCAGCTGTAAATTCAATAGGGGCAGGACCACAAAGTGATTTGACGTTTGTTACAATGAGTGCTATGGTAACCTTAGCTGCTCCTAACCCGCTAATTATTCAGCAAGTTAGTGGAGGCATGGTCAAATTTGCTGTACAAGATGTCAGCTCATGGAATTCATCAATTTATATGATGATTGAGCAGCGTGAAACTGTGCAAGCGGACTTTACTACATCTGTGACGCGATTTAACGAGAGCTCCATCACGGTTTACAGACTTGTCCACGATACGATATACGTGTTTCGTGCTTATTTTGTCGACGCCCATGGTATTCAAAGTGACTACAGCGAATCAATAGTGGTCGAAACAGGGGCTATGGCAGAACCTGACAAGACGCCTGTACCTGCGCTGATGAATGTTACAGGTATTCAAAATTGTACATGTTTCCGCGAAAAATATTCAGTTTCTCACTTTTGCTGTGACAACAGGTGGGTCGATATCATTGTTGCTATCAGCGCCATTAAATACAGGTTCGTTTCTTACATGTAACTGTTGTGTTTCAGAACTAATATTGCTTGTCTTAGGTGGTCTTCCTATCGCTACATTTACTATTTTGATCAAGCACAATCAAAGTTTCGTGGAACTTTTAAGTTCCCCTTTGACAGCGGACGACTGGACAATTGTGACCATATGCAGGGATCAATATGGTAGCCCGTTAACCTCCAGGACTAATTATACCTTAAAAGCCATCGCTTTGGCATTTGGAATGGCATGTAGCGACCTACTCAATTCGGATTTTGAAAGTGACGAAATCACAGTTGTAACGGATTTTGCATCGCTTCCAAATCCCCCAAAGCCATCCGTTCTTCTACTCTCTGGTTGCTCTCTTTTGGTAACTGCACTTCCTCCTGATGACTACAATGGGGCTATGTTGTATGGATATACTGTTCAAATTTCTGCAATTTCTGGCAATTCCAAAACTTTGAGCATGGATTTAGACTCTAGCTCCATTACAATTGCTGATATGTTGGCGTTTACCAATTATTCCATTATGGCCAGTGTCAGCAGTGATTTTGGTGACTCAGCTTTTAGTGATCAAATATGGGTAGAAACTGGTGAGCCGTGTGCTCCGTCAAAGTTAAAAGCGCTGAATGCGTCTAGGCTGGGATCTGACTCAGTGTGGCTAAACTGGAGTGAGCCATCGAACTCTGGAGGCGGTGTCATTACTGGTACGAAAAAGTAGATATGTTATCTGATGGCGTTATGGTTGTCTGACTTATCTATATTTTAGGTTACGTTATATGCCAGGAATCGGATGGGAATATGACCGAGCGAACGAAAGTTGGGTCGATCAATTCCGACCTTAAGTCGTTTTTGATAGAAGATCTGCTTGGTGACCGCAATTATGCGTTTTTTGTCGTCGCCGTGAATCAATACAACATTTCAAGTGCAGACGACGACAATGTGATACGTATTACAACATTGCCGCCGACGGTACCATCCATCGTTGCAAACGTATCGGTATCCAATATCACAGGAGGGTTTTTGTATGTATCGTTTTCCCCGGTGAACTCGACAGGAGGATTCTCCCGAGCGTCGATTGCGTATAAAGCAGTAATCAGCCCGTTTTCACCATGTTTTTCATCAACTTCAGTTTGCTCAAGCTGTACACATTTTTTCGACAGTGAAAGTGGATTTTATCAGCCACTTTTCGAATCATGTGTGGCATCGACATGTGCCACCAGCGATGATTGCTGTGTATACGGAGATAATGAGTGTGGTATTCCAGCTAAAATTATTTACAATTGCCCGACGTCTACTTCGCCATGTGGAGTAAATGGTATGCAAGCTTCCACACTATACATCATTTCAATGGTCGCGAAAAACACCTTAGGCTTTGGTGCACCGTCTAACAACGTTTTTGCGCGTACGAGGTGCGATTAGTATTGATATAATCACAGTTCGTAGATTACTATGCTTTTGTCATCTCACCAAATGTCATGGTGATTAGCAATGCAACACCGCCGGACTCGCCAAAGCTTGAACTAGCTAGCCGTTCAGGTGGCTCAATCGAGCTGAAGTGGGTTCTCCCTATGGTAAGTCCACCGAGCAAAATTTTAACGCAAATAATGCTGATTTTATGTTTTCAACAGAACACTGGTGGAGTTCCAATCGCACGAGTGTCGTTAAGTGTTGACGGAGAGTCATTGTACGACACCAGATTTGGCACAAATTTTACGCATTGCGGCGGTCTTTTACCGAATTCGTCGTATACTTATACAATCGAAATTGAGAACAGTAAAGGGTTGACAAGTTCGTCGTCTAAGACGTTCCTAACGTCAACACCGAGCATCCCCAAATCACCAACAATATTGAACATTGATGCGCGGCCTAAGGTCGCATATATTGATGTTGAGGCTCCATGCGATGATGGAGGAACTGAAGAACTGAAAATGTTTTATGCGCTGATGTCAACTTTCGACGATGTAATTCGGCAGGATTACGTATCGCCGGGTTTGCTAAGCTTGGGAAATTTAAATTCGTCCACAAGCTACGTATTCATCGTGCAAACTGAGAACGACGTGGGTGTGAGCAGTTGGACTAATGCTAGTTTCATCACCGCCACCGGAGCTCCATCGTCTCCTTTTACTTCCTTTCTATTTGCATCATCAACAGAGCTGAAGCTTCTGATTATTCCACCAAGTCTCACTGGAGGTGGAAATGTATCGATCGAAGTGACTGCGACAGAAGAATCAACCACGAATCTGCTGTATCACCAAAATTTAACTTGCCCAGTCACTGCAAATTCGTTGCAATGTCCAGATACCGTGGTTATCGATGGTCTGGATAACACTACGAATATCCGCGTAGGTATTCGAGCTATGGGGGAATCTCAAATGAGCTCGTGGGAATACAGTTCGTACATGATGGATACAGGCGCTGACGGCACAATTGGATTTACAGATGCTGAGTATTCTGTGCTTGAAGGATCAAGTGTACTGATAGAGGTTGGACGCGTTTACGGGACAATGTATGAGGACGAAGTCATTTTTGAAATCAACAGCACGGACGTATATTCCAGTGACCATTTTCAATGGGAGTGCAATACAACAATGGTCGGAGCAACCTGTTACCCATCTCAAAATGGTACCAGCACAGGTATGTTGATGTGCATGCAATGCTTTGCCTTTGTTGCTTTGACTGATTTTTCCCAACTGTAGGTGTTTTGCTATTCAAGCCTGACCAATATAACCAAACAATTGAAGTATTCAGCATGGATGACAGCGTTTATTCCGCGTATCCATTTAAAATCAGCGTAAATTTGGTTTCAGCAACGGAAAGCAAGCTCGGAACGAATACGACAACGATCCTTGTGCAAGATAATGGTGATGCAGGTTTTATTGCATTTGAAGCCACCAAGACAACAATTATAGAAGATGCAGGGTCGCTTGTTGTAAAGCTCCAGCGCACAAATGGGACATACGGAAATGTTACGGCATTCATCACATCAAGTATATCGTCTGCACTCTGGGAAAGTCCGATCGGAACAGTTGTCTTGTTTGGGAATGGAGTCACCACAGCTACAATCAATGTGACAATTCGAAACAGCGACGATTTTGAAAACAGAAAGTTCACGTTGCGACTGTCAAATCCGACAGGAGGATCGAGTTTGTCGAATGAACCTATGACCGTGGCGGTGGCCGATAAAGGCGACGTAAGCTTCGCTGGCTCTCCTCGAGTGGCTTTGCAAAATGTTAGCGGTGGTATGATCAGTGTGAATTGGGATCCACCAGCGTACTCAGGTGGTGAATATGGTGTGGTTCTAGATTATCATGTTTTGTTGCTTACCGACGATGGATTTGTGCTTGCATCAAATGCTACCAACAGTACGTCAATTCAGTATTTCGACCTTTCGAATGAGACTGCTTACATAATCAAAGTAGCAGGGATCAACAAGCGCGGTATTGGCGAGTACTCCGAGGCTTTAAGACTTGTAACTACTGCTCCTGTAGAGCCTGGTCCTACCCCGAGATTTGTTATAGCAAATGTGACTGGAGGAATGTTTGACCTATTTTGGTCGTATCCTTTAGACAAAGGAGGGTTGCCCATTGCTTTCTTCAGGATTTCGGTTTTATGCCAAACCACAAACGCAAGCCGCTTCATTGAAGTCACAAACACAAGTATGAAGGCATCGGTGGGCGACCTGAATTCAAACACTTTATACAATGTATCAATCACGACGGTAAATGAAGCATTACTAGAAGGCCCATTGGTAACGAATAGCACGATAACACTGTCCGGAACCACGCCTGCTCAGCCACCAAAGCCATCACTTATGATCGCTACTGGGGGTGCATTGTATCTGAATGTGTTTACTCCTGTGGATTGTGGTGGCGCTGATTTGGTATCGTATACTGTGTATTATACGCGATATACTGGTTGGTTGATCAACTACCAAATATATGCGACAATTAATATCACGAACAAATTGGAAGATGGAAGCGTTGGTGTCGTTTCCGTATATGGATTGATGTCACGATCCAAATATCTTTTCAAGATATCTATTGCAAATATATTGGTACGTAGTATTTGAAATGAGATAGGATATTTCATTGCTAACTGCATTGTGCGTAGGGTTCAAGTATTCAGAGTGACCAAGTTCAGTACGAGACAATTGATGCGAGTATACCAAGTGCTATTAGCACGCCTGCCGTTATTGGTGAAGATCCTGGTCAAATTACGTTGAGCTGGAATCCACCGTCCGATATCGGTGGTACAATGATTACTGGTTACATAGTTGAACAACAAATGCTATTGAGCAACGGCACCTGGTCTCCGCTTGAAATGGTTTATGATGGTCGTCGGTCATTGAATCAAAGTGCTGTCATTGCTAATCTCGTCGGCAACACACAATATAAGTTCAATGTCTCTGCAATGAACCTGCGTTCGCTTTGTTTTGCAGATGGATCTGAACCTCCTGGAGAGCAGCTAGTAAAATTAACTCAAAGTGCATCTGTACCATCTCAGCCAAAGCGATTAGTCGCAAGCAATATTACTGGAGGTTCGGTCACCATTTCATGGGACCTACCTCTGTCGAATGGGGGAGAAGCAATTTTAGGATATTCGATTTTTGAACGGTCTTATCTTTTTGACTATACCCTCGTGGCATACCAAAACGCTGCAATGGCGCGTATACGAACGGTATATGGCCTTTCTACATTCATAGACTACCAGTTCCTCGTTTGCGCAGACAACATTGCAGGAAAAGGTGCAAACTCATCTGTTTTAAACGTGACAACTGATTACCCGACGCCGCCCGGAGCACCAAAGAATCTTCAGCAATTACCATCGGCTTCTGGGGGCTCAATAGTGCTATCATGGGATCCACCAGACGATACTGGAGGAACTTCGTTACAGTTTTATCGAATTTCTCGAAATGGGACACAAGCTGATAAAATCGATGCCAAGAGTGGGGTTCAATTCTACACCGACGATAATAGTATTCAAGCCAATCAAGTATATACTTACAGTATAGTGACGGTCAACTCAGTTGTCAACGGCACCGCGTCAGCTTGGATCACAGTAACCAGCAATGCGCCGACTGTCCCTTTGATGCCGACTGTAAGCATTCAGCAGCTTCACAGCGGTTATGTTCAAATGTGGTGTACCGCATCCCGAGATTCTGGTGGTTTGGAACTGAGAAAATTTCAGGCCATTCTCAAACAATTTGGTGTCATTATCGCTGCTTTCGAGGGTCTAGAATCGACAATTGAATTCGCAAGACTCAACGAAAATTCCAACTACTCTGTTGAAGTTCGAAGTGTAAACGATCTGGGATCTAGCAACTCAACTATTGTGGAATTTGTGACTGGACCCGCCGAAGTTCCTGGACAAATGGATCCTCCACAAATAGTCAGCGTTAATGGTGGAGGAGTTACGCTTTTAATTACACCACCCGAAGATTCAGGAGGTATTTCCGTATCGTCGTATGTTTTTTATGTCGACAATCAAATATATAGCTCAACTGATCAAGGTAACACCCAATGGAATTTATATGGGTTGATTGCTGAAACAACTTATGAAGTATCCGTCTCAGCGGTAAATGCAATTGGTGCTGGAACTCAAAGTGCTTATGTCGAGGTCACAACCACCGATATTTCTGAGCCAGGCCCCATATCAAATGTGACAGTGCTATCAAAGACATACAATCAACTCAACATCGCCTGGGATGCACCCATCGACACAGGTGGTGATACTGAGCTTGAATATGAAGTTGAAATCAAGGAAAGCGTATCCGGAGCAGTGGTGTTTAACGATACGACGCAAATAATGACTGTATCAATCACTGATTTATTGCCCGAGACTGTATATTTGATAAGTGGCCGAGTTCTTAATACGGTTGGTATCAGCACTTGGAGTGCATTGTATTCCGTTGAAACAGATCCAATATCTCCTGGGATCTTAAACTTTCAATCGCAATCGATAGATGTATCGGAAGATGATGGTTTGGCTTCCATATCTGTGATACGAAGTGCTGGTGGTGTCATGCCAGCAACTTGCAATTTCGCAACGTTAGACGGAACTGCAGTTGCTGGTGTTCACTACACATTTACTAGCGGGATGTTACAATTTCCTAGTGGTGTGATGGCTGCAACAATTGCGATTCCAATAGCCAACGATTTGTTTATAGAAAATGCAGACCTATTCTTTTACGTGAGTATTAGCACCAATGACGATGCTTCTGGCACTATTGGGGAGATTGGCACTACACGTGTCGTAATTATTGATGATGGGGACGCAGGGACAATTCAGTTCTCAAACGATTCGTATTATGTTATTGAAGCCGACTGCACACTTACTGTATCAATCATACGAGTAAATGGCACAAGTGGTTCTGTCACTGTACTAGCAGAAACATTTGATACGCAAAATGTTGCTGCCACTCAAGGAGTTGATTATTTGTTTTCATTAACAAATGTTACCTTTATGGATGGCGAAACTCTGTTCTCTCTACCAATAAATATTTATAATGACGATATATATCAGCCATCAAAACAATTTGGAATAGCACTGCGCGGAATCAGTGGACGTGCACTTCTGGGAAAATGGTCTTCAGTCTTCGTTCATATTTTGGATGATGGCGATGTGTCGGCACCTGGAGTTCCGTCAAATCTATCACTCACTGCTATATCTGGAAGCGCGGTCTACGCGAGCTGGACTCGATCTTCTTTCACAGGAGCAGCAAATATTTCTGCCATCTGGTTCAGCATATTACTTGTTTCAAGTGATCAAAAGTCACAAGTTCTAACAGCGTATAATGAAAATTTGACTATAAGCAATTTGTTCGCGCGATCAACATACAATGTATCGATTGCTGCAACAAACGGTCATTTCCAATCCAATTTTTCTCGATTTGCGTCAATTCAAATTGGACCTCCGACAATGCCGTCTGCACCATTGAGTACCAAAGTGATATGGAAAACTGGAGGTGCTGCTAATGTATCGTGGGCTGCACCATCAGATTTCGGAGGGGCAAGTATTTTACTATATAGATTGCTGGTCAGTGACACGAGTACGTACCGAATCGTGAGATCTTACGATGCATATGGTGCATCGTACGTTTTAAACGGATTGCAATCGTTGACCGACTACTATGTAACAGTTGAAGCCATGAATTCTGAAGGGCTGCTTGGAAACAAAACAGAGAGCCTGGTGTTCACTACTCGATCTCCGACGACTCCTGGAAAGCCGCCAAGCGCAACGTTATCAAAAGCCACAGGTGGTGCAATATACCTAAATTTATCACCGTCACTAGATACTGGTGGAATAACTCTTGGAAACTATTCCGTATTCGCGACGTCGGCATCGAATCCAAACATTTTCAGCGAAGTATATCAAAGCAGCAATTCAGCATGTGTCGTCGCAGGTCTAAAATATTCAACCCAGTACGCATTTAAATATCGTGTTTGGAATGTTGTGGTAAGTTTAATATGTTAAATTAGTGTAGTTCTGATTGATTATTAATATTTGTTGGTAGGGTGCGAGTGAATTTAGTGACATTTTGGCGGTAAACACTTCGTTCATATCTCTTCCAGATGAACCACGATACCTTTCAATTGTGTCTAAAACAGGTGGATCTGTGACGCTTTCTTGGATGGCTCCGATCGATTCTGGTGGAGTTGATATTTCCAGTTATAATGTGATCTATTTCCCTGGTTATCAAGTTGGCTCTGTTTATGAAATAATCGTTGCAAGTGTGACTTCGACGTCGAATGGGTTGTTGTCAACCAAAGTAACAAATCTAATTGCTAATACGTCGTATGGGTTTGTTGTGATGGCAACAAACGATGTCACGGCGTGTTTTGATGTATCGACCTTTTTTAAATACTCTATCACGTATGCTACAACTTTAAGAGTCTCTATTCCAGATATTCCACATGGCTTAAGAGTTGACCCGTCAACGGGCGGGATGCAAACAATTAGCTGGACACCTTCTGAAGACGCAGGTGGAGATATTTTTCTGGCGTATTTACTATTTTCAGATACTGGCTCAATTTTGTGGAACAGCACTCAACCAAAGTTCAATCGTGGTGGTCTTATGCCCAATACCTCGTACGGATATGCTGTCGTCGCTTGGAATTCAGCTGGAACTAGTTTGATGACTACTTCAGTTTTTAAGACAACTAACGAATCCGCTACGACTCCTGGCGCACCTATATCGCTCCAAGTGATTGCAAGGACTGGTGGTTCCATTCAACTCCAGTGGATAAGTCCAATTGACACTGGTGGTGTTAGTCTAAGTGGTTATTCCTTGTTCCGCGACGGTTTGCCTGTTTCAAAATCGTCAATTCTGGAAACCACGTTTTTGGACGACAAAAATCTTGCAGCAAATGCTAATTATGCCTATACATGCCAAGCGTTCAACAAAGTCGGTGGAGGCGTCACTAGTGAGCAGTTATTTGCGAGTACTTCTTCGCCTACGCCTCCCCAGCCTCCGCGACAATTCGCAGCAGTGGCAAGAGGTGGAGCCTTAAGATCCTCTTGGATTGCTCCAGCAGATACCGGTGGAATCACGATGAGACATTACAGAATAGAAATTATCTCAGACAGGGGCAACTCAACGAACATTATCACACCAAATGAATCACTTGTCTATTACGGAATCAAGGCTAATACGTTTTACTCAGTCACACTCGTTGCAGTAAACGCCATCGGGGATAGTGATCCATCCATAATATCAATCACAAATGGAAATGCGGCGCGCCCTGCAGCGCCTCCAGCGCCAATTGTAATGAGCTTGAGCTCGCAATCAATTACCTTATCTGTGAGCATGCCAACCGATAATGGTGGATCCCCAGTCACTGAACTCAATCTATATCAAGATGGCATTAAAGTACAATCCGAAGACACGTTGACTGGTTATACGGAATTTCAAGTCCAACAACTTCATGCTCGAACAAAATATTCATTTTCCGCAACCGCAGCATCGTTAGAATCTCTGGGTGAAAGTAACGCCAGTGTTCCGGTATTAGTGACGACAGCGAATGCGACCGCACCATCGGATTTGTATAATTTTGCCCTTTCGGGGCAGAATGCGAATTCATTAGCGTTTATTTGGGATGGACCAGATGAAACAGGTGGTGACGACCTGACGTTTGAACTATCGTACACTGATACATCAACCAACGAGACTAACATCGCACAAGGATTCTCAAAACCATTTGAAATCACTGGTTTGGATCCAACCACAACGTATGAAACACAAGCAAGGGTAAGAAACTCTGCTGGAGTCAGTGAATGGACAGCCTTGGTTCAAGCTGAAACCGATATCGCTCAGCGTGGTGAGATAATTTTCCCATTGAGTACCCTCAAAGTGTTTGAGAATATCTCCTACATTACAGTTGACCTTGTCCGTGTAAATGGAACTGCTGGAAACGTAACGTGTCAGATCTTTGCAGACAATTCGAGCACAGCCATTAACGGGTCTGATTACAACTTACTGATTGAGGCAAATGATACCATCGATTTTGCACCTGGTGAAGATTCCAAATCTTTTGATATCGAAATTTATGAGAATACCGTTTATAATCCAGTTGCGCGTACGATAGTATTAGTTTTAGAAGACACGACTGCACGTTCAGAAATCGTTCTACCTAGGACTATGACAATCTACATATACGACGATGGGGATGCGGGTCAGGTAGACTTTGTGACACCAATATTAAATGTATCGGAGGGTGCTGGCGTTCTTTATATTCCTCTTCGTCGAACGAATGGGTCAAGTTCAGAAACGTCCGTGGGTATTGTTGCAAGTAATACTCCTATGTCTACAGCTGAAGTCAACATATCGTTTTCAATTCTTTCTAAATCAGTAACTTTTGCTGATGGAGAGACTCAGCAAAACGGATCGGTGTCAATCATTGACAATTCCGTTTATGATTTCCCGTATTTGTACTTCTATCTCAATCTTATTATATCGAGCGGTGGGGCTCAACTTGGTCTTCATCAAGTCATTCGAATCAATATCTTAGATGACGGTGACCGATCCAAACCAGGTGTTGTCTGCAATATTCACCAGAGCAAAGCCACTGGTGGTATGTTTGCAATTGACTGGATAACTCCAATAAATGTGGGAGGACAAGATCTTTGGATAATCAACTACAATATTACTGTGAGAGCTGGCTCCATTACGAAATCCGTGCTTACGACCGACAATTCGACTCAACTGAACTATAACGACGTTCTTGCCCTTACAAACTACACTATTCAAGTCGCAGCTCTGAACACGATTGGACAAGGTAACTTTTCAGAAGAATATCTGGCATCGACAACAAACTATACGAAGCCTGGTGAAGTTTCAACAATCACGCTTGACAAAGCGACGGGAGGGTTGCTACAGCTTAGTATTACACCTCCTTTTGACTCTGGTGGATCCCAAATTATAGGATATGTAGTCTATTATTCTGAGAAAGATGAAGACAGCTTCAAAGTGAGTTCACTTTTGGGTATTGGTGGTCTGGATGTTGCTAAATATGCATTCTATTTTTAATTAGACCGCTCACAACACTACAAAAGGCAACACTACGAGCATATCCGTCAGTGTTCCTTTTGCCGAAACCGACTACAATGTAGTGGCCGAGGTAAGAAATACCATTTTATCGATTACTTTTCATGGATATTTGTCTTGCTGACTTCAACCATCAGGCTATCAATTTTGTTGGCGTCGGGGAAACTTCTGATCAATTCATTTTTCGAACGACCTCGTTATCTCACCCAGGACCACCGCGTTTGTCCAGTAGCTTGACTGGCTTGACTGGAGGAATGCTGGGTCTGCAATGGGATGAGCCCATTGACACAGGTCAGGCATCCTTTTAATGTATTTTCTCATGCTATACAACTTATGTTATATCCCGAAAATGTATAGGCGGCTATCAAAACATCACTTACAAGTTTTACCATCGGATTCAAGGGAATAATGAGAGATTCGCTATATCATTTTTTTCGGCGAACGCTACCCAAGGAACTGTTTACAGTTTATCGGCTGAAACCAGCTACGAAATTCTTGGGATTTCTTGTGTTCCCGATGACGACATACCAAAAGCTATTGGTATCTTATCTGTTACCAACGAAACCATTACTTTATCTGAAAATTTGACACGTCTTATGGAGCTCGGAAGCCCGTTTGAGTTTGGTGTAAGTCAGTGTGATTTCAGAATTTGTTATACTATATCTTGACGCTTAATATGTTTTGTTTATCTAGGGATACCTATTTAATGTGGACGCATTAAACGATAACACCATCGGCTACTCCACAATTATGACCGTGAACGATACACGACCAGTGAGCATGGCACTTTACGACAACGACTCATACAGCGTCTTCTTCCGAGGAAATTTTAGTAATGTAGTAAACTTTACCACAACGAGAATGTCAATACCTGCACCTCCGCCACCCGCGACACTTGTGGAAAGTACTGGGGGTGCATTGCATATTCAGTTGTACTCTCCCGGCGATACAGGTGAGATATACGTGAAATTTCTTATGCATGCCTTACACTGAATCTGTTTCAATGTCCTTCTTATAGGTGGTATTCCTATCACAGATTTTGATCTCTACATCAATCGCGTTCAGGTACGATTGTATCCAGTCTGCGAATTCCTGGATTTATGTTAAAATGTTAGCTTGTTGTTCCAGGTATACGGAAGTTACTATGGATATACCACGCACGGCGCGTTCGATTTGGAGATTATTGTGGAGCTGGGTGGTTTATGGCCTGAGACTGATTACAATTTTACGTACGTTGCCGATAATGATGCATCCGCGTGTTATCATGTGCTACCAGATTTTTACAACGCCACCGTGTTTCGTACTGGGCAACCAAGTCTACCTGAAGCAACCAACTATATGTATCAAGCAGATGCCACTGGTGGCGGTATTAAAGTGGCTTGGGACCCTCCATTAGATCAAGGCAGCAACTCTACGCTATATACGCAGTTGTATATGAGCAAAGTTGGCGGTTCACCTTCGTGGCAACTTGTTTATAACAGCACCGGTTCCTCGTTTTGGAAAACGCAGCTACTGAATGGAACGAAATATCAGTTTAAAGCGTCGTTCATGAATGAGATCGGGTATTCACCGAATACAACGGAATACACGTTTTCCACGGCATATTTGTCTGTTCCTGGACCAGTAGGAAACATTTCATTCGTTTCTCGAACTGGAGGAATGATTCATCTTACTTGGATCCCTCCTGATGATGATGGTGGCAGCCCAATCACGGAATATCTTGTCACCGGAAACGACAAAACCATCACCGTTCTGACCAACGAGACGATGTTTGGCGGTCTTCTCGCCGATACATCGTACGACTTTACCGTGAACGCCAAAAATGAGCTTGGTACGACTCTGGATGGGCAAACGGCAACATTTTCAACCTCATCGGTGACTATGCCATTAGAGGTTGACTCACTAAAAGTCGTCTCATCTACTGGCGGATCGACATTTCTGCAGGTAACTCTTCCGTCCGATATGGGAGGTGTGAGCTTCACCAATTTGAATTATTTAGTGTATGCGAATGGTGCTGCTATCTCATCTGCTGCGATACGGATATTGACTTCACTTCCAACGAGCACGAGCCGAAGATTGATGACGACGGACAAATTCATGGAGTTTTCATTGGATTTTGATAAGGTTTCTGACAAAATCAATTATCGCCGTTTGACATCATCTTCGGATACATCGAGCTCTTCTGTGGTGTATCTTCAGGTTGGCAGCTTATTGCCGCTGACATCCTACACTTTCACGTTAGCATTGGGGAATTCCGCTGGAAACAGTAGTGCTTCGGATGGTGTTCCTGCGGCGACCGCGTCTGTTACTGTTCCTGGTACACCAGACGCACCGAAAGTGAAATCAGTCACTGGTGGATCAATTTCATTTAATTGGTCCGATCCTGTGGACACCGGAGGCGCACCATTGACGTCGTACGTCTTAACCGTCAAATATGGTGGAGACTCATTTGCTCAGTGTATTGGAATTCAGCTATCGTGCACCGTCGGAAATGTGCAGTCATTAACCGAATACACAGCTTCTGTGGTCGTATACAACTCAGTAGGCGCATCAAGTCCAAGTAAAGTTGTGACAATCACGACAGATGTCGTTTCCCTCCCCCAAGAACCAATGGATCCAGTGATTACTTATGCTACATACCAGTCGGTTTCTATTGCATGGGAACCGTGCGCAGACTTTGGTGGCTCTTACGTTGACAAATATCTCATTCGAGTTGAAGAACTGATTGGATCGACTAATGTGACTGCAACCATCAGCATTAACGAGCTTACTGCAGTTGTGGACGGCTTAAGCGCCGGTGTAGATTATTACGCTACAGTGGTGAGTGAATTTGCCGAGCATGGAGAGGGTAATTGAACAGAAAATAACTTAATTGTTGTGCAGAGTGCTCTTACGGGAGACGGATATGAAGGCAAAGCCAGCAAGAAGGTATACTTTACGACTCCAATTTACCAGGGCCAGCCCATGCAACCGCTGCTAGGATGTGGTTCGTGACGCATTATGATAGTTGCATTGTATGGCATCAACTGACTTATGTAAAATGCCGTTCGCAGTGTCAGGTTTCACAGCGACGTTCTACTGGCCCGAGTCCACAAATGTTACATCATATATTCTCTACCGTGATGATACAGCTGTATATGAAGGCATGTACAACTTCGCCGAAGATATAGCAATCTCCCCAGGAAATACGTACTCGTACACAATGCGAATCCGCAGACTGGACGACTCTTTGTCAATCGCCAGTGAGGCCACCGTTTTCACTTCATCAAGTGCCGCCTCGAACATTTTCTACTGTGATAGTATCCAAGGCCGTCTCTGGCTCTCAAATTATACGAATTCAACAACGCGCCGATGGATTATTGAACCTGATACGCCTACCGGAATCAGTTTGAACGTAAGAGCTCTAGAAAATGCGTTTTTTTTTACTGAAAATGGAGCCGACTAACTTTCTTTCTTGGGATAGATAACCTCATTTTGGCTTGAGTGCGACCACGATTCGCTAGAAATTGTTGCTGTATTAACAAATGCGAGCAATACACTGTGGAGTGGTGGATGTCACCGCAGTGGGGATTTCTTGGTTACAACAGCCACAACAACAGTGCGCTTGGAGATTACGTTCACTTCTGACATTAGCGTGACGTACGCTGGATTTGACCTGACATATGAACTATACTCAACTTCCAGCGAGGGCATGACGATTCCGTGTCCTGGTCCGTCCATCTGTTCCTATAACGGTGCATGTCAGAGCGGTGCATGTTCATGTCTCAGTGGTTATGTGGGCGAAGACTGTAGTAATCCGATCATTTGCCCGTACAATCTCACAGAGTGTGGTGACTCGTGCGATCCAGTGTGCTTCATGGCTCAAAGTAATGTGATTGCTGTCAGCCTATTTGGAGATGATGACCAAGGAACTGGCGAAATCATGGATACTTCGCCGACTGGCACATCATCAAAGGCAGTTAAATCAATCAGCCGCGCTTTGGAGATTGCAGATACCAATCAAACAATATTGCTGTACCCTGGAACGTTCACCGGCCAGCCAAACTGCAATGCTGTAGTGACAATTCAAGGTGTGACAATTCGTGGGCTGCGTGGTTCATCCATTTCTATATTGGACTGCGCCTCACAATTGAACGCTATTACGGTTTTCAATGCGCAGCTTGTCAAGATTGTAGATCTGACGATACAAAATACAAAGGGGATAAATGGATCGGCAATAAAAGCGATCGACAGCTCAATTCAAATATCAGGTACAATTGTTATGAATTCAACAGCGACTCAATTCGGCGGTGGAATTTACGCATTTCGCTCAACTGTGGCATTGCAAGACACGAAAATTACAAACTGTATGGCTTTAAAAGCTGGCGGAATTTATGCTGACTCCAGTGTTATCGTTCTCAATGGTTCGCTGGTATCGAGTTGCCGTGCTTTGGATGGAGCTGGAATGTATGTTCGTGGCGTTTCTCTAGTCACGGGCATTGGCAATTCAAGTATTGAGACTAATATTGCCTCTAACCGTGGTGGTGGAATATTTACAAGTGAAACAGTTACTATGAACTCGTTTATCATCCAACTAAACGGTGCCGCAATAGGTGGTGGACTTGCTATTGAAAATGGAGCAACCAGTGTAACCAATGTTCAAGTGGCTTTCAATAACGCATCGATCGATGGTGGAGGCATTGGGCTTTTAAAAAGTGGTACCTTTACTGCAGCTACTTCAAATATTACCTCAAATCTAGCATTGCGAAATGGAGGCGGTTTGTACGTCATATCGAACGAAACCGTTGCATTTGATTCGTCTTCAATGATCGTCAATTGCTCTGCAGGTAAGATTTATGTTTCTAGTGTTGGATTAAACTTGACACTGATTTATTCTCTATGAGCAGTGCTAGGAGGCGGATTGTTTGGCGAGTGGACAACTGCGAGTTTACGCGGCATCAGTGTAGCGAATTCCTCATCTTCCACTGCCGGAGGATGCGTTTCGTTTAGACATAGCTCAGCGACGCTACAGAACGTTGACATTAGCAACTGTTATGCTCCAATTGGCGGTGGTATGCACATTACGGATAGATCAGATATCAAACTGATCAGCACGTACGTGTTTTCGAATATTGCATTCAACGGCAGTGGCGTATTCTTGACCTCGAGCTCGCTTACTGGCATTGACGCATTCATCCAAGAGAATACCGCCGAAATTGTCGGTGGAGGAATTTTTGTCAACGGAGATTCAAGTGTTCTTAATGGATTAACTGTTCAAAATTGTACAGCTCCGAATGGAGCTGGTGTTATGGCTTCCCAGGCTCAAACAGCAGTGTTTACAGACGTCACAATTCAAGAAAATACTGCTTCTAATTCAGGTGGCGGTCTTTTCTCTATCGGATCCAAAATCACAATGACCGGCGTATTTCTCCGTTCAAATTTAGCTGACACCGGAGGTGGCTTGCTGGTGTCAAATTCGGCAATCACAGGCTCGTTATCGATTTCCAATAACATAGCAAGGCGAGGTGGTGGCATCTCCATCAGTGAATCGGCTGAGCTAACTGGATTATCTGTGAACAAAAATGGTGCTGAAGAAGCAGGAGGTGGATTATCTGTTGAGTTTGGAGTGGTAACGATGACCAACGTTATATTTACCTCATGCTTTTCAGATCAAGGGTTGGGAGGAGCCGTATTTATGCAGAATGCGACCGTGAATCATTCTGGTGTTAAAATTACTGGCTGTTCTGCAAGCTCTGGGGGTGGACTTTATGCCGCTTCCGCCAGTTTTTTGTCAAACAGGCAATCTCCGGTATCCAGATTGGCTGATAATATTGCTGACGGCCTCGGCGGAGCAATTTACACCACAGGTACAGCCACAACCATACACAACATTTTCATTTCTAATGGAACAGCAACAAATGGCGGTGGAGTTGCCGCTCAAAGTTGTCTTGCGTGCGAAATATACGATTGCTACATTGGAATGTCGACCGCTTTCCAACTTGGAGGTGGTTTTTACGTGGGACTCAGCTCAAATTACCTTTTTCACGATTCGCTTGTGGAAAATAACAAGGCAATCGGCTCAGGTGGTGGGGTAGCCGTCCAAGACTCGAAATTGCAACACTCAAATATCACGATCCGAGGTAACGCTGCTGCAACAGGCGGTGGTTTGTATTTAAAGAGTTCGATGTCATTGATCGTCGACTTGAGAGCCTGGACAGATTCCGCTGCAATTCGGTCTGTAGTTGACAGAAACGGAATATCCCCGGCAGCTCAGCAAGGCGGAAATGTGTTCATCGATTGTGACGGTGCCTGCAAAATCTCGGTTCTTCGTATCAGCGGTTCATCGACCGTCGCGAACGGAGGCGGAATGTTCGTCACTGGACAAGGCGACATCGATCTTCGCAACATGCTCCTGGCTTTCAATGCAGCTTCGACGAATGGCGGGGGTATCATGGTGACTGGAAATCTGACACTTACTCTCGCAAACATTGGGTTTTATGGAAATTTGGCCAACAACGGCGGGGGATTACTCGTGCAAGGTGATTTAACCCGAAAACTGAAACCTACAGTGTTCATGGATAGCTGTGTCTTCTACAATAACACGGCGACTCAAAGTGGAGGCGCGATGACTTTCACGTATGCATTCATGCAGATCAATCAAGTGTTGGTGCTAGAAAATCGAGGAGTTACCGCATCTGGTGGAGGCATTTACGTGGAATCGCTTTCCACAATTCTGCTCAGTAATAGTTTGTTTCTCAATAATCAAGCGACAAAAGGTGGATCAATTATGGCCGCATCGGCTACCCAGGGAAGCATCCAAGATGTACTTGCTACGGGAAATGTACCTTCGTACTGGGCGACGTGGGGTACGCTTTTTGAAGCCACTCTTGGCTTCACCTATCTTGCAGGAAAAGCAAACAGTGAGAGTCCGGTAACGGTGCAATTCGGCTATTTAGTGTATCTCACCGATCAGGCGACAATTGTGAATCTGACTCGGTCGAATTTCACGCACGGCAGTGCGGAATCTGGCGGAGGTATATACATTACCAGCAAAGCCGTGATGAATGTGGACACATCTACATTTTCGTACAACCAGGCATCTGAATCTGGCGGAAGCTTTCTCGTCACTTTGAATAGTGAGCTCTATCTCACGCGCTCAACGATATCATACAGCGGTTTGTACTCAAGTCATGGCTAAAGTTCGCGATACCAACTTGAGATTTGTACTAATGCGTATTTGTTCCTCTATGTGTAGAGTCCAAGAACTTTGGTGGAGGTGTTTACGTATTGAGTTCTTCAAAGGCTGTGTTTGAGAATTGCACATTGATTGGCAATTCTGCAGACGATTCAGGTGGAGCTCTTTATCTTGACACAGGCGAAAGTGTGAAAGGCTACGTAATCCAAAGTCTATTGACAGGAAACCAGGCAACCGGTCAGGGATGTGGTATGTAGTGTCGCTCTCAGGCTTAAATGGTCACCGCACTAATGAGTCTTGCATGCGGGTATTCAGCCGTTTTTGTAGGCCGAAGTGCGTCATTAGCCTCCTATAGCAGTGTATATTTTGCAAATGGCGGGGTTACTTCGACTGGCAAGAGTGAAGCCGGTGGGGCAATCGCCAATGTTGATGGACTGCTCGATATTGGTGACTGCCTCTTCGAAAGTAACACTGCAATCACAGGAGGTGCAATATTCTTTGATCGCGCAGGGACGGCAACGATTACATCCAGCAGATTTATCAGCAACACTGCCGACGAAAGTGGTGGAGCCATTCAATCAAACATTAAATCAAGTGTGACTATACTGGAACAATCGATTTTTGACAGAAACCAAGCTGACGAAGGGGGTGCGCTAGCATCTCATGACAACAGCACCCTATCGCTGCACGATACAACGTTCATCGATAACAAGGCTTATACCAGTGGCGGAGCGATGTATATCGATGAAGAAGCATCAGTGAGTGTGGTTGGCTCGAAGTTTCAGTCCAACTCGGCGGTTCTCGGCGGAGCTGTGTACGTCCGAGACAAGAAGTATCTAGCTCTTGAAGATAGTAGCTTTGTTCTTAACGCTGCCTCGTCACGTGGAGGTGCCTTTTACTTCGAGTCGAGAACGAATATTACGACTTCAAGCATATTGTGTCAATCAAACCACGCTAGAAGCGGTGGTTGTGTCTTCTGGCTGTCATATGAAGAAGTTGATCCTCTCTATCCCTGTGATGGATGCACAATGGTCAACAACTCACTGTACGATACAGCCACGAACACTAGAGACGTGCGAATTATGTGGTGGCCAACTAACGCCACAAGTGGAGTCCCCGTCTTGGAAATCGCAGACGAAGTGTCGTTCTATCCGATCAATTCCTCTAGCGCCAGTGTTTCGGACTCAATACCGGTGTGGCCACGGCTGAAAGCTGTCGATCTATACGGGCAAATTGAAGTGCTGGATAACGATACAGAGTGTTCTGTATATGGCACGCAGGATCATTCGGAGAACTCAACTGGCGTCGTGACTTTCACACCTCGGGAATCGATTCCAGCTGCATCCGGCGTTCTTTCCTATGAGCAGGCGACCTTCGTTGCATCAAATTTCAACGTCCATTATCATCTGAATATGTCATGCACACTGCCCGAATTAAAACACATTGTTTTCGGCCGATCGGTCGAAATGCTGCCGTGTGCGCCTGGATACTACACCGCAAGCAAGTACGTACTGCTCAAAAGAACCGCTACTATTGCAATTGACGCTAACGTGTCTTTGAATCTATTCAGTAAATGCTCTCGATGTCCCAAGAACCGTTACAGGTGAGTACTTCGTGCCATGATAATGCTTTGGTGGCTGCGCTAACGTTTTTATGGCTAATAGTATGGATGGTCTTGTGTGCTACGCGTGTCCCACCGGAGCTCGGTGTAACGAGACTGTACGTCGCGCTACTGAAACCATGGCGATTGACTATGGAACAACGTCACCACGCACAAGCGAAGGATTCTACTTGTTCACAGCACCGGCGTCAAAACACGAGCGGAATTGCGATCCTGAGCAATGGAAATCGGACGACCCATGCAAACCGCTGGTATCGGAGTACGATAACGTGACTGAAGTCGTTCATGCCTGCTCGGGGATGAGCGCTTTCAATAGCTATTGGTCAGCCGACCGAATCTTTTCGTGTCTGTCAGGAAAATCGTTTTACGCATGTGACGTAAGTGACGACTTTATTTAGCTATCTCTCATGTCACTGAGCATCCGCCTTGCTGGGCGATTGCAGGTGGCAAGCGCATGCACAGAGGACATCACTGTCGAGCAGCTCGCCCAAAGTCTTCCAAATAGCTCGTGCGCAGCGGGGTATGACCAAACGATATGCTCGGTGTGCGCCAGGGGGTACAAGAAAGCCAAAGATGAATCGTGTTTACGTGAGTGATCCATGCAATGCAGTTCTCGTTTGGCTTGACTCACTCGAGCATTGTTTATGTAGCTTGCGACAAAGCCAACGCTCAGGTTCGTGCGTCGATTCGATGGCAGAACTTTGTGATCCCAATTTGCTTGGTGCTCGCAACTATCGCCGGCATCGTTGGTGTGAGATATTATCTGCGTGACGAGACGGAGATTTCTCTTCTGGAGAAAGCAGAGGCCGACCGAAGGCTCAAACCGCTAAAGATCGGTCAACATCGACACAGTGTCGCTGGTCGAGCCCAGGATATATATCGCCGACATTCAGACATGATCCAATCCAAGGTCGAGTCCATCAAGAGCCGTCTACAACAGAAGCCGAAACCAGGAGCTAAGATCTTGTTTGGCATCGAAGTCGAGCCCCGATCACGACCGTTCCCAATCAAACCTGGCAAACTCAAGATCTTCATCGGCTTTTTCCAGATTTTTGGCAACTTCCGCAGCTCATTCTCAGTCAATTGGTCGCCCAAGATCCAAAATATCATGAACATCTCGTCGCAATTCAACTTGGTAAGGAGTAACTGTACTTGTCTTCGCGATTTCTCTGACAACCAACGTGTTGTGGAACGATAGGATCTTGTTGCTATCGCAGGCATCGACTGCATCATCACCAAAACGTTCTACTTCGACTTCACGTACGTAATACTCTCACTAAAAAACTGTGTCTCTCAACATGATACACTAACCTTGTTATTTCTATCAGTGTGAATCTTTCACTCGTTATTTTCGTTGTTGCGGTGATCACGGCGTATTTCTACGCCGGGATGCGAAGTTACAGCGCGAAATTGCTGCTGATTCCCCGTAATTGCATTGTATGCGGACTGCCAGTGTTCGAGCATGAGCTTGCTCAAAACGACGAGGCCAGCTTTAATCCGCTCCGACTGATGCGGTTTTGGTGGCGCTCGCGGAAGGGCGAGCAAGAGAACTCGGCGGCAGAAGATGTTAATCTGGCTGCAGCCAAAATGGCAAAAGCTGACACGCGTGCGCTCAAGCGAAACCATGGGATGTCGCAAGTGAAGACGCCGTACTTAGGAGTGTTTCGATCCGTTCATAGAGAGTGCCCCATCAAGAACCATCCATTGAGCGGCGAAATCCTGGAGCGCACGATTCGAAGCAACCTTCGCGTGTGGCAGGCACGTGTGAAGTTGCGGATGAACTATTTGACATACAGGAACCGATGTCTCAAGCTCTACTGCTGGATTGCGTTGTTTCTGTATCCATCCATCTCCAAGACGATTCTCACGGTCTTCAATTGCCAAGAAGTCGGCGATATCTATTACCTGGTGGCTGATCGCAGACTCGTTTGCTACAACTCTACGTGGTTCATCTTCGGCGTGGTCGCTGCGATCGGTACTATCGTGTGGGTCGTTGGGATCCCCTTTTTCTTCTGGCTGCTCATCCGTCTGGCTCAAGATCGTGGTGTCAAAGCACGAATCAAGCTTCTGCGTAAACCACAGTGCCGTCGTTTGCGCAAGAAATGGCTACGTGAAGTGATTCGACAGCATGCAGCCGAAGGGATTGTGGTGCCTGACATGCACAATCGCTACGTTCAAGACGAAGAGCTGGAAAAGCACATGAAGCAGAAAAACTTATCGGTTCGTGAAGCAAGCAGAAGGATTTATGAGTTGGATGGGTGACCTCACTCCAACATTTGTATGTGTTTGCAGGATTCTACAGTAGAGGCGCGTCTGGGCTTCATTTACGCCGATTGTAAGCCCGAACAGTTTACTCTTTAAGGTAGAGGTCGACCACTGACCCCCCTCTGTTTTCTAATGCTTAGATTCCCAGAAATACTGGTGGTTTGAAGTCGTGGATCTATCCAGAAAGCTATTTCTTAGCAGCGTGATCATCTTTGTGGAGAACGGCAGCGTGAACCAAGTATTGCTGGCGATTACAGTCTGGTAATGTGTCTCTAGTACACTGCCGCAACGTGATAATGCGAGAGCTGATCTCTCTTTGTCTACAGTATCGTCACAATGTGGTTCTTGCTCTACTTCCAGCCTTACGGAGACAATTCGGATAACCTGATCGCCAGTGTCACGCAGCTGCAGCTCTTTTTGACGTTGTGGCTCGGCGTCATGATCTCTCTCAACGACATGAATGAGGAATCGCTCATCAACGAAGAACTGCTCAGCATCATGATTGTCGGTACATGCGTCGCTGTGACGTTGTTCGGACTAGCCATGATTGTTCGCGATGGAGTTGTCGAGTCGAACCGGATCTTCCTAGAAGACAAGGCCGATCGCAAGAAGCGGATCCAGATCGAGATCATGAAACGCTGGCGCAAGGCATTCAATTACGCCTCGTTCGAGTCCCAAAGCCAGCGCTTTGGAGGTTTGCACTTTGAGGTGTTTAACATCCCAGCCATGATCGAGGCTTTCCGACGCCTGAAGGACCAAGCGCAAGGCCAAGATATTGTTCAGATGCTGCTTAACACACCTACGCCGTTCCCAGTCGTGAATTCCAGTCTTCCCAACCTGTCTGAAGGAGAATAAGAGAGCGAACACGACGCTTCTATCGAAGAGCGAGCTCCAGAGCCGACTATTGCTACTAACTAGCGGTCCATCCACATTCATTCGTTCTCTTGCGCGTAAAAGTACATGTGTCTATGATAATCAACGCGCTGGTGTGAGTCCATCTCGACTCATCGTCTCCCATTCCGCTTCTCCGACAGGCCACCCATGCCGTAATAGCAAACGTTGCATTCCTGCGTCTTCCAGTGGAACGATCCGCTGATAACGTCGAACCCGACCGAGAAATCAGCGCAATGGCGATCGTAGAGCGCTTCCCATTCGCGGCTCGTGACGATCTCGTACTGCTTTGAAGAGCCAGCTCTCATGCTGAAGCCATAGACAAGCAACACATGAGACTCATCACGATCCGATGCGGCACAAAAGCACACTTACACTTGTGTGGCCTGCAGCGATTGCTCGATTGAAAAACCCGCGAGAAACATGTTGATATAGGGCGGAATGATCGATCGCTGGTGAGCCAAGCACACGAGATCGGCATTCAGGATCGGGCCTGGACACTCATCTCCAAGGCTCCGTGCGAAGTCGCGCCACTTGGAAAGCCATTTCTTGGGGACCAGGAAATACGACTTGCCGAGCCCGTTCTGCAGTGAGACGTGCGTGTGGCCACGCGTGGTCGCTGGCGAGAAGAGATCTTGAGGGAAGCCTGTCTTGCGCAGCAGAATGTCCAGAAGCTCGTTTGATCCGGAGATCTCGTTCTCAAAGCGCTCCAGTCGTTGAGCTTCTGCTGCACGTTCCTTGGCTTCCAGCTCCTTCACACAGTCCCTGCAATCCGAAGAGCAGGCCTGGAACCCGTGTATGTCAGAAGCGAGGACTGCTAGCTTGCGATACACTGCGCGTGAGACCACCATTCGTTTGGATCGTCCAACGCACAGCTTGGCAGGCAGTAGACCGTCATGTGGGCAGATGATCATCTGCGCCGCGTCTTTGGTAGCATTGATCTCTGTATCCACAAAGGGCTCGCCCTGTCTGCAGCCTCCCTTGGAACGCTCTCGTTGCTGGATCTTCTTCTTGGTATTGCGGAACTGCAGCACAAACTTCTCGTATGGCTGGCAGCGCCGCTTCCAGGCCAGCACCCAAGCCTTGCTCACGAAGAACGAGCTGGCTTTGGGTGTATTCGACGCCGAGTCGTCCTGCGCGTACGTCTGCGCTGCGAGCCAAGCCTTGACCCTCAGCGTCTCGGCCGCTCGAAGCACGAGTGCTGAGCGCGGCCACGTCGTGTCATCCTGACGCAGGAACCCGACAATGTCGCCGAAGTAATCGCGAACTACGAGCTCAATGGCGAGCTGCACAGTCTCCTGACGCGGCTGCAGTGACCGGCAGGTCATGGTGACTCCCGCCACGTCACAGGCCGTGAGGAAGCCAAAGACATTGGCCAACTCGCTGAGAGAGACGTGCTCCATGGCCAGAACGCGCCACTGCGCTGCTCCTGCCTGGTGGAGCAGAGACCTGCATTCTGGCGACAGTGAAGGTCTTCACGTGCGCCCGTTAAGTGCGCAGTCGAATGGCTGAGAAGCAAAGTACGATATTCCCCTAAGTGCGTACGAACCTTACGTTAGATTCGCTCTACTGTACTAGGCTCGATTACGAACCTAAAGAATTACCTCTTATTATTGATATCAGATTCTAAACGTACTACTGTACTGAAGTGCTTAAGGATGGCGCTGGGTCGCAGCCGATTCGATGTGCATCTAGCACGAGTGACCGACCCCAGGCCGCTGATTCTGCCACTGACTGGACCATCAGCCCAATTGGGTCGTGGTCATGAAGAAGAGCAGAGTGAGATCCATCTGATCGTGAAACTGAGGTCGAATCTGCTGCAGTACATCGTCAATGGCTGCGTGCGCGTAAGAAAGTGCCCTAGATGAATGTCAATGCGTTGGGATGTGCTGGTCTAATGCATTGCCATGCTGCGTACAGTGGACTATTCGATCTCTTGTCCCGATTGCGAGTGTGACCGAATATGCTATAGCGACTGAGAGTGAAGGGCCGCAGGTTCTGGTCGCGACAGCGGATGGGAATGTGTGGCTCCTGACGCTCCCGACCGAGAGCTCAAGTGCCTGGAGCCACACGCTGCTTCAAGACCCAGCAACTGAGTCACTCAGCAGGTAAATGCGGATCTAGATCGGATTCATTTGATCTGCGCAAGTACTGATATGTGATCGCAATAGCTCACAAGGATTGCAATCCCAGCATGACGATATGTTGGAAGACCAGCCGATGCTGACGCTATCACGAGAGAAGTGTCACCTAGTGACATGCGCTGTCAAGTGGCTTCTGTGTCTACCGGGCATCCAGTCGATCTACCACGTGCCCTCGTCGTCTGTCACTGTTTGCACCAGCGCCATCACGCCAACTACGCTGGTGTCTAACGTTACAGCCACGCAAACACTACTAGAGCTTGAAGAATTGGAAGGCTATCAATCGACTGCACTGATATGTTTGCAAGGCCAAGGTCAACGATATGAGCTTCTGCTTCAATGGATGTTTCCTGAAGCGGATCTCAAGTCGAAAGTGGTGCTTTTGCAAGGAGATATGGACGGATGCGTCCGATATTGCATTGTAAATGCTCGAGGCAAATCGCTATCGAGTCAGCATCATAGCGGGAAGCTTGTGGCTTTAGATGAACCGATTCACTCGATTATTCCGTTTCAATCGCAGAAGTCGGTGAGCAACGACTCTCTAAATGCGCTACTTGTGGTAGGAGCTTCCGGAAGAGTGAAGTTTCTTGCAAAATCTGAAGATATAGCG
Source organism: Elongisporangium prolatum (assembly GCA_023335875.1). Lineage (NCBI taxonomy): Eukaryota > Oomycota > Peronosporomycetes > Pythiales > Pythiaceae > Elongisporangium > Elongisporangium prolatum. The sequence continues at coordinate 66,661 of JAADVW010000034.1, forward strand.
CCATCATCGCATCATAAACATCATCATCAAACAGAATTGGGCGCGTCTGTCGACTGCATTGCTTATGTGGAAACCGTCGATTGCTTTATATATTGCTCCAGAGGTGATGTGTTTGCTGTTCGGGCTCAAGAGTTGAGTGGCCGGGCCTCCGAAATACACAAATCACCTGCTGCCAGTTATGCCAGCAATACCATGACAACCAAGCTGCCATTTCCTGCGGTCAGAACGATTACTTTTGTGTCTTTTGCTCTGAGTTTTTCATTCGTGTTTACGATTGAATTGTGCTACATAGAACATGGTGCGCTTTGCGATCGACGACAGCTCTCACTGCGTTTCTCTCGTCCTCGCGTCTGGCGTTGTGAGCTCGGTTAGTACTGCAAGCTTCAGTAACATTGTGAGGCAATCTTTGCCGTCTGTAGAGACAGGCAGCGATGATGAATCAGGGCCAAATTCGAGTGAGCCTCCAATCAGACAACTTCTGCAAAGGATCGCAAAGATCTCGTCGCAATCGACAGAATTAACTGAACAATCGCAAGCGTTGGATCAGCATCTTCACCGTCTTCACTCAGCACTAATGCTGCTTGTGCATATTCAAAAGCACGGTAAGCACGGCGAATGCCGACTTATTTATTTGGATTGACAAGCTCAATAGCATTTTTGCATTATGTGTGTGCGATTTTAGGTGTGGAGTCGATCATGAAGCTGGATTTGAAGCTGGAACAGAGCTCGGGTGGTTATTTCAATGAGCGAAAATCTCTAAAGCTCATCTGCCAGATCGGCGGCAAGTTACCGGATGATTCCATTTCCTTTTTGAGCTGGTAAGCCTATTTCGTATTCAGACGCGCATCAAAGTGTAATAGTATGAATAACTATGACGTCCAGGTCACTTTATGTTCATGTCCGATCACGCAAGCAAATAATGGCGATATACTCATTCCCTGTTTGGCTTCACGACAAACAAGTCAGAGAGAAATGTATTGCGCTTGATGAGAGCACACTGGCATCGCATGAAGAAGGCCTGCTCTTTGTCGACTGTTGGCTGGTATTTCAACCTGGACATATTGATCGACACCATTTAAATTATTCAGTCGTTGGCAACCAGCAAACAAACCCCCAACTTCTCTTCTCACCGTCGATTCCAGTCCTTCAGCAATATAAGATTCATTTGGTATCACTGAATGAACCTTTGCGCGATATTCCCTCAAGCCACACTGCCGTTCGCACCAGATTCCAACAAACCAGCGATATCTCATTACCTGACTCCTTCAATGGTGACCAGCCGCAATTAAGTGGGATTCAATGGTGGCCTTCGTTATTGGCACATAATATGTATAGTAAGCTTATGCTGTCACGGTCGCTAGATGTCTCTGCTGTGGAAGTGTCGCCACCACACGGTTTTGTCATGCGATGGAAGCAAATACGTGAGAACGCGTTCAGCGCAGCGAGTATTGCATCAATGTTGACAAGTGCGCAGCTGATTGGACATATTGATGGCTTGGACCAGTGCTGCCGAGAGCAAAATGGCAAGATTTGGATCGGCTTGAAAACGTTCAATGGCAACCTGATCGCTCTTCGGTTTACTATGGGGGAAAGCCACATTGGCATGGCAACAGACGATCAATCTGCAATGCGACAACTGGAAATATCGATTCAGTGCTCGGATATCGCCGACCTCTCTGCGGTACGTGGCGAATACTTGCGTTGCACATTCGGGACTAAGTATTGTGCCTATTGCTTGCCAGATTCGTGCAGTCTTGTTGTTATCCTTAGCTGATGACATTATCAGCGATAACGACTCTATGGAGCCACGTGATCGCTCTCTTAGTCTGTCCCTGGAGCTTGTGAGTTTGCTAAGCCCTCTTTTAGAAACCGAGACCATTGTGGAGGTATGACTCATCAGTTTTGGTGCCACGCTCTCATCTTCGTGGGTTGACATCTCTATTGGGTGTTAAGGAGCTCGAAATGAAGATTCGGAACCTCACGAGTGCAGATTCGTTCATCTGCATGGAAGAAGTGCTCTATTGTCTGTCCCGTTTGGCTCTAGTGGAAACGCAAACGCTTGATTTGTACTGGAAGAGCCGCCAAGTTCTTAACAAATACACCTCTTCATAAACCATGGTCATATAAGATACGCATTGCAATTTAAAGCCATGAAGACTGGAAAAGCTGTGGAAAATGAATGAACACCTAGATGATGACCTGAGGCATGCACCTGCTTCAAAGCTCTTCAGTGGGCAGATGTTGATCACGCAGCGTGGCTTTCTCAGACGCTGACGACACTGAGTAAAGTCGCTGCGAACCACGAAAATGGTCAGCTCATAAAAATTCATAGAAGAGAAATCTTAGCCTTGAACGTACTTCGAAGTATCTTGGCGCGCGCGACGGCCACAGCAGGTAAATGAGAGCGACGTAGACGCAGTAATCAACGCTAGTGGTCAGTGCCGTCACAATCTTTTCGCGAACCCAAGGCGACAGAAAGGACGCGATCAAGACGATCACTGGTAGCGAGATGATGTAGATGGAAAATAAACAGGCGATCTGCGCAAATACAACAACCAAAAAAGCGCATGATCAGTGAAAACGCAGCCAAGACGCAAGCTGAAGCTAGCGCCTGGAACGTTCGCACCTGTAGGAAGAATCGGCGTTTCCCGGCGGCCTCTTCGTACGAGCGCGTCTCGAGAATGGTATTGAGGAACCAGGAAAAGACACCGAGCAGCAAGGCGCAGATCCCGATGCCTGCAGGATCCATGCATCGTTTGGTTAAAAACACGGGCATTGAGTCACGAAAGACACTGATCGCGAGATCTTACCTGGCCAAGAGTCGTAAATGTATAGTGTCGAGGCAGGATCCAACCAGATGAAGTACCACATTGCCATCGAGAGGTATAGTCCAAGTATCGAGACCATAACGCACGATAGCTTTTCTTGGCCTTCAAGCTTGACGCTGTTGATAGTCCATCCTTTGGCCACGAGCATCGCCAGTAAGATCGTTCCGACGCGAACAAAGACGAGCACGATCTTGGCCAGATACTTGAAGAGCGGCAGACCAACGCCGTTGTACTCGAAGAGGTAAAAGTGCAAGAACAGCAGCGCATTGGCCATGCAGAAGAAGAACACGATGAGTGTGAGCAGCTTCATGATCGGATGGAACGACTCCGACTGGCGAGAACGACGCGCAGCAATTGTCTGCATGAGCGCGACTGTCCCGGTGAAGAGCGAGAACACGCCATAGACCGTTGTCAATCCCTGTTGCTGCGCTGGGAGCTCACTTCCATCGCCTTGGGTCATGTGGATCTCGTACCACGACGTAAAATAGTACTTCTTGAAGCTGGCTTCCGTGATCTGTGCAAACGGCGGCACGTATTCATCGCCCCCGGGTACACAGCGCGCCAGCGCGACGTACCAAAAGCGAGGTCGCAAGTGTTCATGGATATCAAAGCTGAACGTGAATGGAATCGAGAGATCAGTCGTCGCTGTGACATTGTAGACGTACTTGGCATGCTTGGTCGACGTCTTGCAGGCGCAATCGCACTCGGGGTCGGTCATGATGTAGTTCCAGAACATGGTTTCGTCATCGTAAATAGCGAGCTGCAGATCGGACACGTCAGTCTGAATCTCGCCTGAGATGTGCTACAGTATCCACACAGAGACAAACAGATCAGCACGATGGTGGAGAATGGACATGCTCATCACTGCAGTTACCCCGGCCAATTGCTCGAGACTGGCCGTCCATGTGAAACAGAACTTGCCCAGGTACTCGAACTGACGCCCGACCGTAAAGCCCGAGAAGAGACTGGCTTGGGCAACGCACGCAGTCGAGAGCAGCAGTGCAAGGAGAACAGAGACCCGCATGGCGCTTATGGGCTCCGACTGAGCTTCTCGCGCGATCTTTCAAGATTTTAAAACCGTTCGGCGAATCGGTAGTTGTACCGGTTTTTACGTTTAATACACATATGTGGAAAAATACATGGATACGTTTTAATCATTATCAAAATCCGATGCGAGAACCCCGGGGCCCCGCCACCGTCGTTTCGTTGCAATGCGACGATCGCAACATGTCACGTCTACGTCCGTTCTCTATAGAAACCCGACTGGAGGCACCCGTAGGTACTGAAAGGAAAGGGCTAGGTGCTTTAAAGCGTAACCTCCCGAAGTTCGGTCACGCTGCTCGCGAAGAGATGCGTCCATTTGAGCCAAGAGGCCGCACAAGGACGGCGCATCAAAGAGGTATCCAGCACGTAGGTATCGTTTACACATTTGGACGGGGGACAGCTCGAGATAGTCCCTCCCTCGACGTAACCAGTTACGCTTTCAATCGTCAGTTCGTCCCAGGTGGGTCGGTCCGCCTAAACAGCAGGCACAGTGAAGGGAGAGAGGAGGCGTCATGGTGCAGGACGTTGGCGATGTTACTGGGGCTAGGTCAGTTGCTGCGCGAATCACAACGCCCCGATTCGGTCAGTTCCACGCGGGTTCGGGAAGGGTAAGGGAACGCCTCAGTAGTCAGTCAGTACAGTATGCAGGCGGAGGGGGGGAAGGGTGAATGAATCATTTTGCCTCCAGCCAAGAAACGGCTGTAAAGTGCGCGTTTCGGGCCAGGCGACATCCTTCGACGCGAGTGCGCGGAACGGGAAGCAGATCCCGCGCGGCGCTCCTTTCCCCTTCATTAGCAGCACGTCGCGCGCCGGCCGCAGCATTCGCCGCCGGACGAGCCAATGAGCAGCCCCATGCGGCGCACGGAGGAACTCCAAGAGTGGATCTGCCAGCTCACAGGCCAGAGCAATGACGACCACGAGCACCTCTCGGTGGCATTGCAGGACGGCCAGCTGCTGTGTCTGCTGGCCAACGCTATCGACCCGAACGCCAACCTCAAGGTCAACAAGCTCAACACGGTCTTCCATGCCAAGGCCAACATGCGCGTGTTTACCGAGTGGTGTCTGGCCATGGGTCTGCGCGACACCGACGTCTTCCAGCCGGACGACCTGCTGGACGGGAACAACTTCGACGCCGTGAACCGCACGCTGTCGCTGTTGTTCGACAAGTTCGGCACCATCGGGTACAACGGCCCGTACGAGACGGACGAGAACCCGCTGTCCGACTCTGAGACGTCCTCAGGCAGCTCGAACAACGTGTCACCTGTGAAAAAGGGCGGGAATAACAAACTGACGTCGTTCATGAAGGGCGGCTTTTTCAAGAAGAAGACCAAGGCGCAGGAGGGCACGCCGCCCATGTCCCCAGCGTCGCCCCCGCCGGCTGCGACACCGCCGCGGAAGAACACAGGCGGTAACAAGCTCAACGAGTTTCTCACGCAGGTGCCGCCGTCGCGCGAGGCGCCGCTCGAACATGTGCAGCGCCCTGCAGGTCCGGCGAAAACGAAATCGACTGTCTCGCGCAACCCGTTGGCAAACCGCGCAGCTGAAGCGTCGCCCGTGTCTCCGCAGACTCCGCCCCGCGAATGGAAGAAGGACAACGCGCCGCCACCAGGTCCACCCTCGGACGCTCGCAACAAGTTTGCAGCGTTCCTTCGCACGAACCCACCGTCAGCAGATGAAGAACTGCCAGCTCATCCGGCGCCGGTCCGCAAGATGAGCGACAAGTTTGCGCAGCGTAAGGCTGTGTTCTCACCCAAAGCCTCGCAACAGGCGCCCGTGTCGGCTTTTTCTGCGCGAGCTGCGCCAGCAAAGACGACCCAGGAGCCGCCAAAGTCGGAGCCTTCCAACAAGCTCGCGAGTTTCATGTCCAAGCAACCTCCCGCTTCAGGTGGCGTCACAAAGGCTCGCACTGATTCGTCACAGAATAAGCTTGCTGCTTTCCTGGCAACCACCAATATTGCTCCCAGCATCAACCCAGGCAACACCAAATCGGCTCCTTCGAGCGTCAACAAGCCTGCACCACAGACCGCACCGACATCAAGTCTAGCTTCCTTTAAAGCAGGGGGACCGCAGAAGACTCAGCCCGAAGCGGTGGCCGCTGCTGCTCCAGTTAATCCAGCTGTGATTCAGCAGGGTGATCGACCGTCCAGAATGCCTTTCACTCCGCGTAGAATCGCTGAACGCTCCACTGGCCGATGCCAGTATGCGCGCAAACGCCAAACGTACTTTGTTCCTCGCAACAAGAGACAAAACAAGTTCAGTCTGGAAGAGAAGCGCAAGAAATTCATGAACGAGCAATTGCTGCTGAAGGAGGAGCAGCTGCGGCGTCAGGCTGCTGGTGATGCTTCGAAGCAGAACCTGATTGTTCCTGGTGTGCAGTGCTACGTCCCTGACAAAGACGAAGTTTGGATGCTGGCTGAGATCATGGACTACAATGAACGCACCAAGGAAGTGACTATTCAGGCATTTCTGGATGGTAATGAGTCTGAGAAACGGGTCGTGGACTTGAAAGACCCCGACACGATTCGCGCTGTCGCAGGCCCAACCGCAAAAGAGATTGAATCCCTTCCAGTTGCAATCATTCAAGACAACCCAGGTGGTGTTGAAGACATGCGCTTGCTGCGGTACCTCAACGAGCCGTCAATTCTATTCAACCTCAAACAACGTTTTGACGCGTCCAAGCCATGTACGTTTTTTATCTCATGCTCACATTACAATCGCTTATTTAGACTGTTATCTTTTGTAGATACGTACACGAATGAGATTGTGATTGCCGTCAACCCGTACAAGTGGATCGAAAACCTCTATGGCGACAATTTGCATGAGCAATACTTGCGGAAACCGCGCGATTCTCTATCACCTCACGTTTATTCGACGTCGACTGCTGCTTACAAGCACATGACCCAGAATCATATGAATCAAAGTATTCTCGTCAGTGGCGAATCCGGTGCCGGGAAGACGGAGACGACAAAGATTGTCATGAATCATTTGGCTACTGTTGCAGGTGGTCGTAAGGATAAGACAATCGCGAAAGTCATCGATGTCAACCCTCTGCTGGAATCATTCGGTAATGCCAAAACGACAAGAAACGATAATAGTTCACGTTTCGGCAAGTTCACGCAACTCCAATTCAATGATCGCGGCAAGCTTATCGGTGCGAAGTGCGAGACGTATCTGCTTGAAAAGTCTCGTGTTGTCTCCATCACAGAGGGCGAGCGAAACTACCATATCTTTTACCAGATTTTGTCAGGTTTATCGAGCCGAGAACTCGGCGATTTTGCCTTGGATCCATCGTTTGCTTACAAGTACACCGGTGCGCTTAAGGATATGGGCATTCCAGGAATGGACGACAGCCAATGGCTTGAAGGCACGCGCAAGTCACTTACTTTAATTGGTCTGGATACGTCGGCCCAGAAAGTTCTGTTCCAAGTCCTGGCTGGTATCCTTCATTTGGGCGAAGTAGAGTTTGCTGAAAGTGGAGATAGTGGCTCGCGTATCTCCACCGCTAAGTCGCTGTCAAACGTGGCTAAGATGTTTGGCGTCCCAGACTCGAGTATTGAACAAGCTCTTTGCAACCGTACGGTCATCACCCGAAACGATTCGGTGACTGTGCCTCTGGACCCTGTTGAAGCCACTGAAAACCGTGATGCACTGGCAAAGACGGTGTACTCTAAAATGTTTGACTGGATGGTTGAAAAGATCAACGCAGCTATCTGCTCGCCCGAAAGCAGCATCGATGGACAAATTGGTGTACTGGATATTTTTGGTTTTGAAGATTTTGCGCAGAACGGTTTCGATCAATTCTGTATCAATTATGCCAACGAAAAGCTGCAGCAGAAGTTTACGACTGATGTGTTTAAGACCGTCGAAGACGAATACATTCGTGAAGGTCTGCAATGGGATCACATCCAGTACCAGGATAACAAGGATATCGTCGAGGTTATTGATGGCAAGCTAGGTATTATCGCTTTGATGAACGACCATCTGCGCCAGCCTCGTGGTACTGAAGAAGCCTTGGTCAATAAGTTCAGAACCAATCACCAAAAGAAGGGCAATGAACTCAACCCTCACATTGACTTCCCCAAGGTTAAACGAACCCAGTTCATCATCAACCACTACGCTGGCTCAGTCACATACGAAACTGTGGGATTCATGGAGAAGCATCGCGACACACTCCAGAAGGATCTATTGGATCTGATCCAATCAAGTAGCGTAGACATGCTTCCTGAATTGTTTATCGAAAACGAATCTGTTCTTGACAGTAACGGTGCCCGAAGCAAGACTGCAGTTCGCAGTCTAGGCTCTCAGTTCAAGGCATCTCTTTCACAGCTGATGGAAAATATTTCGACCACTAACTCTCATTACGTTCGATGCATCAAGCCGAACTCTAATAAGAGCTCGACAGAATTTAATCGACGAATGGTGGTGGAGCAGTTGCGATCAGCTGGTGTGATTGAAGCCATTCGTATCACTCGTTCTGGTTACCCAAGTCGACTTACTCCGGATGAACTTGCGACCAGATATTGCATCATGTTCCCGCCTTCGATGCACAGCAAAGAAACTCGCCGCACTTGCTCCGTATTTATGAGTGCTATTGGTCGAAAGGCACCGCTAGAGTATCAAATGGGAAAAACTCTCATTTATTTCAAGAACGGCGTGATGGAAGAGTTGGAGGCCATGAAGTCCGACTTCATGTACTACGAAGCCACATGCATTCAGAAGATTGCTTTGGGCTTTATAGAGCGTCGTCGTTTGGCACGTAAGATCAAGGCTGCGATTGTCCTTCAATCGTATTCTCGAATGACTCTAGAGCGAAAGGAATTCCATTTCCAGCGCCGTGCCATCCTCAAGATCCAGCGTGGTTGGCGCAAGTACTACTACGCTACGCCCCCTCATGTTGAAGTGCCACAGCCTGAGTACGAAGAAGAGGATGACGATGGTGGCCAGTGGGTTGACGAAGAGGATGAGCTGGACGATTCTGACGATGAAGGATTTGGCGAAGACCCGGCTTCCTCTTTGCATCGTCTAAATTCAATGCGTGGCGGCCGTTCTGGGCGCTTCCCAAGTGACGCTTCTCTCCGACGGATGAGCGACCTTACAATGAAGGCGAAGGGCTATATGAAGACCAGGAGTGGCAGTGGCAGCACCACTAACAGCTCTAGTGGTACCATGCTGGATGAAGAGAACTCGATGCTGAAGATCGAGAACCGGAACCTAAAGTTCGACCTAGAGCTGATGCGTGAGCAATGCATCGAGCTGCAGTCTATTATCCTCGAGATCAACAAAAGCAGAAAGCGATAGATCGTTTCCCAAGTGCAGACAATGTGCATGTTAACAAAGTCAGTTTCAGTAGTAAGAAAGAATGTGAATCTTTTGATGTCTATCGCATCGTGCTTTTTCAGCTCTTTCTGCTGAGCCAAAATTTCAAATTCAGCACATCCCGATAAATGTCTACTATCGTGCCCGATATTTAAATACTAGTAGAATTTAGCTTTGCGAAACTAATACTACTATGTGCCTCGAGTGGCTTCCGAACAGATGGACCCATGACGGCCGCAGCTGCTCGCTGATACAGTAGCGGTTCTTCTCCCTTTGATTCCAATCGATTGGCTTTACAAACCAGCGCGACGTTGAGTTCCCCACATCAGTACAGACAGAGCTGCAGCCATGTCCATTCTCATGCCAGACATTAATCTTCGACGCAGGCGCAAGTGCCTTGAGGTGCAACGAGAGCCGTTGAGTTTACTGACCGTATTTCGTCTCTCGTGCCTCACTCTTCCCTGTGAGTTTATAGGCCTTTTGGCAAAATGCACTCCATGAGAACTCGAGTGTCAGTGATACCCCGCGCACAATATCCAGCTGGAATCGTCGACACAGCTCACGCGTGTCAGTGTCGTCTGTGGGAAGCAAAATTGCGTCTACGAACATGTCAAGCGAGCTGAGCATCAGCTATCCTTCGCCGCACAGCAAGCATGTGCATGGTGGGTCTTGAGATGCAGCGTTGTTGCTGACAGGAGTGTGACTAACGCACCCAACTGACTGCGTTCTCTCCAACAATTAGGACCAACTCTTGCATCGGTGTTGAACTCTGTTCGCATGAACGAAGGCGACGTGCGCGAGCTCGATTTTTCGAGCTTGGCGGCGCGGAACAAGCGCCTAGATCCTGCTGGTGGAGTTCTTGTTGCTCGAGTGCTCGCCACGAATGAGACCGTGAAGCGTCTGGTGCTGCGTGACCACGCCATCGGGGACGAAGGCGCGTGTGCAATCGCCGATATGCTGTGCGTCAACTTTACTCTCGAACACATCGACCTCTCTGGTAATAGTATCACTGACGTTGGCGCTGAGGCAATCGCATGTGCTCTGTATGGCCAAGAATCTGTCACGCACCTGTCTCTGTGGAGCAATCAGATCTCGAGTCGGGGTGCAAAATGCCTAGCAGAGGCTCTCAAGTGTAATCGCATGCTGAGGTACCTGGGACTTGTCCACAACCGCATTGATGCAAGCGGAGGGCAAGCATTCTTGGATGCTTTGAACGTGAACATGCACCTTGAGTCCTTGAACCTTGCGATCAATCGTGTTCCGGCCTCAATTGTTGTCCCTATTCGTGCGGCACTTGCGAGAAATCGGTAAGTCTTGACTTACGTTATATACGACCTGACAGAAGCAATCGTCACATATCTGTCTGTAGTGTCGAATCTCCTGGTATTCTGTCCGAGTTGGCCAAGGAAGAGGCTGAAATGGAACGTCGTCTAATGGAGGGTATGGCGAGCGCAGCCCCTAGCAGTGCCGAAAGCGGGCGTTCTGGAACTGTGTTCATGAGCGCTTCGAGTGGATTTTTGAGCTGCATGGAAGAAGAAAACGAAAACTTGAACGACGACGGGTGGGTGTGAAAGTACATGCCAGAAAGTAAAGTAAAATGAAATTGATGATCCACCTTATATATGGTGTCTTTAGCAGAAATTGCTTTATCAAATTCACACTGAAGCGAAGTTCTGGTATTAAGCATCGTACCGAGAGTTCATCACAAAAGATAATCTTCATCCAAAACCTCGTCCAATATTTCATGACATTCCAGATCGATCGTTGCCAGTTCATGATCTGTGTAATCTGGGCGAATCAAACTGCTAGCAGCAGTTGCATCGGCTCCCCAAACGTAATTGGTGTCTTGATCGAGTGACGATAGCATTTCCCAGTGCATACGGTACTGACTTGATAAACAATCATGGAATATAATATCGTGTAAGAAATCTTGGTACCAGTCATTCTCGCATTCGTAGTGCAGTGGAGAAAACAAATCCTCCAGGCCGCAAGGCTTCAGATTCCAGAAAAGCGGTTCAAATTGCGTGATATCAGGATCGACAACATTTTCACTCGCAACGCCGCTCCTTCCTGTTGGTGTGGTTGGCAATTTAATTTTTGATTCCTCTTCGGCAGGTGATGCTAGTGTAGTTAATGATTGAAACGCAATTCCACCCGATGAGCTTTTTAGTGTCAATAAAGATTCGGCTTCGCTGATTCTCGCAATTTCATTTTCGTCCTCCTGTGGCTGCTTTTCTCGCAAACGCGTTCGAGGACCAGTCGATTTGTGGCGATCTTGGTTCATTTCAGCTAATTGGTTCAGTGTTACATTCGCGATCTTGAGCGAAGAGTGATCTGTAAAAATCTCATGGTTGAACCGTACATGTTTGCGTAGTGAGATTTTGTCGATTTCGTCATATTGAAGACCATGAGAATTGGCCGTCACAGACATCAGAAGGACGTTGCAACTGGCAAGCACCGACACGACATCATAGACCCGTCGATTTACATCGACATGCGCATTGCTGATATCACCATCTGTGATTAGCTCCAGGGCTTGCTTTGCTTCAATCATCCGATGGCTTATGCTTGGCACAGGGATAGCATTTTTGTGATCACGTTGTAGCAAGAGTCCAAGAAAGCAGATCGTGGTCGTTGTAAGTGAAGGCCATTTTTCAGCTTCTGCTTGATCTTCAAAGTATTCTATCGTGCTGATATCAATATCTTGCGTGGACGGTGACTTCTGGCATGCTAGTTTGAGTTCTGATGCTATTTGGAATGATTCTTTCCTTATGGAACGAAGACGGCGAATAGCTGCATCGCGGCCGTAGTAGAGGAAAAAACCACCTTTTCTTCCTTTGGCATCGTTGAACCGCACGCGTTTAATCGCTCCAATTGCTACGATTAGCAAACGGTTGTTAATAGTGCTGCAATCTGAATTAGAGAACCAGTGTAGAACAATTATACCTTCTAAGACGTGGAGAACGTCATAAATACGTCGCTTTCTAGGAACTGTTACATTCGCAATAGTTAGATTTGTTGTCATCAAAGATCACTTTTGGGCTTAAGCGAACGTACCAAGCATGTTGTAGATTTCGTTCGCAGGAATAGCAATAGGAAACAAGGGCTTTGACTTATAGAAGCGTCGGTGAATAGCTTCGTGCTCTGCAAAGAAAGTCAACATAATTCTTGTGCTGTTACCGAAGAGCGGTTTGAGTCAGACCAAGAAGGGGGGGGAGAAGCAATGCAGATTCCAGCTTACATTTCGCCCAAGCTTTTGGCACTCGCAATCATTTCTCGGATCCTGATCCATACGTCTTCCGGTAGATCACTCACGCCGTAGTCGACATGTTTTGATTCCGTAGGCAAGCTTGGAGGAAATTTATTCGCACGAATCCGTTTTCGATTTGTACGATCTAACTCTGAGCTCTGTATCTCGCCCACCTCCAAGCGTGGCAGGCGCACCATCAGCACGCTCTCTTCCTTCATGTATCCACCCAAGCATGCATAAGAGACACCTTCAACATTTAACGTGTACCAGCCACTTACAGCGCTTCTTTGTCGCTTGAGCAGCGCTTTTGCGCCGGACGCGGTTGGCGAATCCATCCTACTTCTTGCGTGGCGGATTGAAGAATGGCAAGCGCCACACCAACGCGACCCCTTTGGTTTCCCTTTCAAGTGGGTTCTGGTCCCACCTCGAGATTGTTGCCCATCCTCTATCAGTTGCTACAAACGGCGTCAAAAGATCCAGCTCCTCCCTCAAAAGATCCGGAAAAAAGGCAACTTGCGCCCTGTACCGCCGGTACCGACAACAATATCTATAAATAGCACTGCAATGGATCTAAAATTAATGCCCCCGCACGCGAAACAGCCCACCGGATGGACGCAGAGAACAACGGCGGCATCAAAACCGAGTGCGCTCTGCTGCAGGGCGATTGATCCCTCTCGTGCACTACTACCATTCGCCTTGCGCCCATCCCGTTTGCTGGGCCGCGCCATCCCGACTGCGGCGCCATGCCACCTGGTGAGACAAGCGAGTACCGGGTCGTGCACTTGCACGACACGACGCTGAACACTTCGCAAGGCCATTGCGACAACTTCATCCGGACGTCCAAGTACACCACGATCTCGTTTGTGCCCAAGTTTCTCTTCGAGACCTTCCGCAAGCTCGCAAACTTGTACTTCTTGGCAATTTGTATCCTGCAATGCATCCCGCAGATCAGCAATACGAACGGCCAACCATCGACCGTATTCCCATTGGGCTTCATCATCGCGGTCGATGCCGTGTTTGCGATCCTTGAAGACCGGAAACGACACGTAGCCGACCAAGTGGCGAATTCAAGACCGACAAATGTACTGAACCGGGAGACCAAGGGCTTCGGGGTCAAACCTTGGGCGGACGTCGTCGTAGGTGACATCGTCAAAGTCTGCAACCGAGACATCGTTCCCGCCGATATTCTCATCCTGGCAGTGAGTGAGCCGCCCAATGTCCCGCCGTCGGGCATTTGCTATGTGGAAACCAAGTCACTGGATGGCGAAACGAACATGAAAGTGCGATCTGCGATGGAATGCACACTGGCAATCATGGGCAGTATTGACAGTTTGCTGGATATGAAGGGCGTGATTCAATGCGAGCACCCCAATAACGCAATTAACAGCTTCCAGGGAGTACTCGAGATTGAAGGTGCAGCAAAACAGTCGATCCCTTATGAGAGTGTGATCTTGCGCGGTTGTATTGTACGCAACACTGGCTGGGTTCACGGTATCGTTGTGAACACAGGTAAAGACACAAAGATCATGATGAGCAACTCAGCACCCCCGTCCAAGATGAGTACAATGGATCATGCCATCAACAAGTATATCAGTGTGCTGCTGATTGTTTTGGTACTTTTTAGCGCGGTTGGAGCCACAGGTGCTGTAATATGGAAAAAGAGCAGTAGATACCCTTGGTATCTGGAGCTTAGCGACTCTGGCAATGCAGCAATCGTGGACTGGATCACAATGCTTTTCTACTATCTGCTGTTGATGTATCAATTTGTGCCTATCTCACTATGCGTCTCAATGAGTATGGTCAAGTACATTCAAGCACAATTCATCCAATGGGACAAAGAAATTTATTACGAAGAAACTGACACACCGACGCTGGTTCGATCCATGTCGCTGAATGAAGAACTTGGCCAAATCTCGTACATCTTCTCCGACAAAACCGGAACATTGACATGCAATGTAATGGAGTTTCGCAAGTGCTCAATCGGTGGCGTGTCTTATGGAAAAGGAACAACTGAAATCGGACTTGCAGCTCTAAAGCGTACTGGCAAGCCGATTCCAGTGTCTAGCAGTTCTCAATCAGGCACACGTGTGCCCTATGTGAACTTTGATGGCCCAGAGCTTTTTGCGGATATGAAAGGAGGTTCTGGTCCTGCTCAACAACGCCGTATTGATGCCTTTTTTACGCATCTAGCTGTGTGTCACACCGTTATTCCTGAGCGCCATGAAAACTCGACAGAAGTAACGTTGTCCGCATCATCCCCAGATGAACAAGCGCTCGTTGCTGGAGCTGGCTACTTTGGTTTTGAATTCATGAATCGTACACCTGGTATTGCGCAAGTAAAGATTCATGGTGTAGTTCAAGAATTTGAGTTATTGGACGTATTGGAATTTAACAGTACACGCAAGCGCATGACTACAATTATTCGCCATCCGAATGGAAAGATTTTCTTGTACTCCAAAGGCGCAGATGTGATCATTTTCGGTCGATTGATGAAGGATAAAGAGGGAAGAGAGACTAAAATTAAAGAGCTCGTGGAAACAACTCAAGAGCACATCAATGAATATGCCGATGACGGTCTTCGCACACTTACAATCGCCATTCGAGAATTGGATCCAGAATATTATGAAGACTGGTCGAAACGCTTCCGTGACGCGCAAAACAATTTGGATGAAATTGACAGACGCAAGAAGGAACTCGATAATGCTATTGATCAATGCATGGATGAAGTAGAGACGGACTTAGAGCTGCTCGGAGCCACAGCGATAGAGGACAAACTTCAAGGAGGAGTACCGGATACAATCGCAAACTTAGCCAGCGCAGGTATTAAAATTTGGGTGCTTACAGGGGACAAGGAGGAGACAGCTATCAATATCGGCTTTGCATGCCAGCTTTTGACAAATGAAATGAGAATGATTATCATTAACTCGACACGATATCCTACTGCAGAACTGATTGAAGCAGAGCTGTTGACCCAAATAGAGTCACGAAGCGTCGAGACTCGAGCTTACAAGGAAGCTCCTGTAGACAAGAGACCTCAGATTAAAAAAATGGCTCTAATTATTGACGGAGAAACGCTCATACACGCCCTGACTGGATCTTGCCGGCCAGCTTTAGCAGAGTTTTCCCAGTACTGCAAGGCAGTCATAGCATGTCGGGTGTCTCCAGCACAGAAAGCATTAATGGTGGCTTTGATCAAGGAATATGTTCCTGGAGTTCGGACACTTGCAATTGGCGACGGTGCGAATGACGTATCAATGATTCAAGAAGCACATGTAGGCGTGGGGATATCGGGCCAAGAGGGTATGCAAGCTGTCAATTCGAGTGACTATGCTATAGCACGCTTTCGTTTTCTTGAGCGATTGCTAATCGTTCATGGTCGCTGGAATTATCGACGAATGGCCAAATTGGTGCTCTACATCTTTTATAAGAACATATTGTTCACGGCAAGCCAGTATTGGAACACGATTCAATGTGCCTTTTCAGGGCAGAAATTCTTTCTTGAGACGGGTGTGCAGCTATACAATATCTGCCTTACGGCGATTCCAGTGCTGTTACTATCTATTTACGATCAAGACGTATGCGATACTGTGATGCTAAAATTCCCCAAGCTTTATGCAACTGGACCAGACAACACAGACTTGAACCCCACAATTTTTTCAGCATGGATTATTTGCGCAATCATTGAATCCGTCGTGATTGCCATGGTGTCCGTAACAGCGATGGACAACGCCGGTCATCGAGGCAGTGATGGATCAATGTGGCTTGAAGGGAACATTATTTTCACACTCGTCATTTTGATTGCCAACGTCAAATTGATGCTCTTCCAAGACAATTTCCACATCCTCAACCATGTCGCTTACTGGGGATCTTTTCTACTTTGGATATTGATCGCATTAGTTGCTGGACACATGAAGCAGCTGTCCGATCTATCATGGGAGCTGATGCTTGAGCAGACATTTTCCAATATGGTCTTCTGGCTTTTGCTTTTGCTTGTTCCAGTTGCAGCACTCTTTCAAACCATGCTATGGAACTCCATCAAGGTAGTTTTCTACCCAGAATACTGGCAACTCGCGAGAGAGGTGATCAAATTCAAGCTTGATGAGAGTCTGCTAACTTGGAACGACACCTCAGCTTCAGGGATCGAGCTCCCAGCGGAGCGTCCTCATTTGAGACAGGCTGGACGACCAGGAGCAGTAGTTCCATTCAGTGGTCATCAATCCTCAGTTCTTCGTCCCAAGAAAAACCCGTCCTTGCAGCGCAACTATTTGGGTTTCGCCTTTTCTGTCGATGCTCGGGCCAATGCAACCGAAACTCATGTGATGATGCAGCGCGGATCCATCTAAATATATTAACAATATGCGTACCACGATCGGAACCTACACGACCGTATTACTCCAGCGGTGGCAATGGTACCACGTTTGAAGAGGATTTGTATAGAATTCTAGATTGCAAAGACGGCGGTGAGAAGAATGTCAAGTCCCCAAGCATATGATCGCGCTCTAATGGTAAGTCAGACATGACGTTGCGCTGCCAGAGCCTGTCGAAATAACACAACCCATCAATGATCATTGCAACAAATAGGCATCAAGAACTGGAGCAGCGGTGCAACACCTTGCTGCGATTGCTTCCACCTGGATGTGAGCTTCAACTACGCTCCTCTTGCGTAGATAGTGTCGCGAATGAGATCGTTTAGATTTCTGGTAACTTGAACGCAGTTGTTGTGCTTCATCTGACTTTGGCATACTGAGGACCATAGCGATATCTTCGGGGCGCAACCGGACAATGCGAGCAAAGGAACGATAGTTCCGTCGCAGGAGCAACGTTTGCGTGTGACCTTTAATGCGGTCGCGCTGCTGTTGGTGTCTAAATGCACTCAAGGCGCGAGGGGTTGTTGAGCGCAACTGTCGAGTAGTTGGCTGCTGAGACCCCGAGATCCTCAGCTTCCGAGCTGCTTTAAATCTGTTGGATGTGGGGGATGCTGCATGCCGACTGCGCGTCGCCACGGGAGACAACAGCACTTCGTGATTGCTACTGGTTCGCTTGAGCTTGGGCTCCTTCTGGCTACGCACCCACAGACGCTCGTATCTACGCACACATAGTAGCGTTACAGTCATTGAGGTCGTTACTCCCATGCTACATGTGACGTTGATTGCTGGTACGTACAATCGGTCGAAGTCTTGAGCGCGCGGCGGCTTCTCGACCTGCTGCTCCATGTGGTGACAAGCCTTTCGTACTTAACCGGATTCAATGGGTAACGCGTGAGTGACGCTCAAACTCTGTATTGTGCTTTGAAGAGTCTCATTGACTTCTTATCTACATGTTCCATGTTCAGAGAGGATCCCTCCGGTTCTGTTGGCGCCTCTACGCAGGCCTGAGGGCTTGGTCCTCATGTGGCGCCACTAATAAAAAATCTGCTAGGTACAATAACATACACGCACTCACTCGCGTCCCAACGGCGACAGCGTTTTACCTTGCGACCCGTTCGTTGCGCATCTTGAGTGAGACAACGCGCGATCGGTTCGCCTCCACTTTCTGTAAATGTTGAGGATCTGTTTCAAACGCAAACAGACGGGATTGCACGTTCTTCAGCTTGGCTTTGAGGCTCTCGGTTGATGACGGCCGCTGCCCAGGCGTGTGCTTGATCGAGCCGATCGATGACAGTTCTCTTGGTACAGCTAAACCTGCAGCAGTAGCATTTGGTGCGCTGGCACGGCGGGGACGACCCCTCTGAGCTTCTACTGGTTTGTCTCGCCATACCGCAGACTTCTTCTCTTGACTGGACTGTCGAGAAACGGGGGCTGACTTTGGTCGCTTGGTAGGCGAAGACTTCAGAGCTTTTGCAAGCTTAGAGCACTCAAGCGTCTGACGTCGAACAGCCGATACGGACTTGTTGGCTCTGGTGCCGTTGAAGGCCGTGGCTTTCTCAGCTGATCGCGCCGTCTGCGGCGTTTGCTCAGATCGCTTGAGTTCGTTCATCTTGCGCCGCTGGATATTCGCTTCTTGGATCCGTGCGTACCGAGAGGTGGCTTGGTAATCTAGATATCGAGACGTGACTTTGTCAGTGCATCCGGTACTTTGCACGGTCTTTGAGGATCGACTGGTAGGAAGCGATGCTTTGGATTTTGCAGATCTAGACTTGGCAAGCACAGGATCTTGGCTGTTCAGCTCGTTATATGCGAGCACACTGGAATCCGCCATGATTGGTACTAGTAGCTCTTCGATGGCATCACGTTCTGTGGTTACTGCGCTCGCTTCAGACGGATCTTGCGACGACTGAACGTCATATGTCTCAAATGTCGCCGTAATTGGTTCTTCAAAAGCTGTGACAGTCGATGTCTTCTGTGTTAATTGCTCATCAGTCTCGTTGGCTGTCGATGCATCGCTCTCTGTCGACTCTTCCGCCATTGTAAAGATCCTATATTCCACGACTGAAGAGACGATTGTCTCCGTCTCATTCAGTAGCTGCACGACGATCTCAACCTGTTTATCCTGGTCGGGGTCGACCCATTCGACTGGTCGCACTTCGTCCACTTTCAACGAGTCGACTTCACGTTCGACATCGCACTCCTGTAGTTTCTCAACGCAACCCGTCGATTCATTGGTGCAGCAGAACTGCATTGGTCGGCGTCCGACCCAATCCAGCTGGCCGTCGCGGCCATCCAGCAGTCCATTGAACTGCTTGATGAGCTCTCTTACAGACACCGCTGCCGTCGGGAACTCATGCACAACAGCCGCAGCCGCCGCTACCGCCTTGTGCTGCGGTTGGAACTCGAATCGATCGATGATCTGTCGCACCTGGCCACCCATTGCGGCGTGGGGCTGCCTGCCAACAGCAACGAGAAAGAAGGTTAGCTGATGGTCCCCCCTCCCCGTTCTCTCGCCCGACAGACAGAACGTGCGGCCATTAAAGGCTCGGAACGTTCGCGCGCATTTTCGCTCCAGTCCCTCTCGCTCTCACCTGCGCCCAAACGGTCAAATCGCAGTCTGGCAATTGAAGCCAAATCGCCATACATTTGTACGCCCTAATCCCCACCCATCAGTTGCCTTGTGATGTGCACGTGTGGACCACATGAGCGCAATCTTGCTCGCCTCGCGGACTGGAAAGAACGCCAGAACCGGGCCATTCAGTCAGTGAAAAATTGGTGGCTCGTTCTGAAACGTCAGGGGCTGCGCGCACAGACAAGCCACCAGATCAATGTCGCAGCTCACCAAGGCTTATCTTCAAAGAACCAAAGAGGATACATAGCGATTGATGCCAGCGAAGCGTCCAGGAGTGACCTGGCGAGACGACGAATCCTGCTTCCAGGGCCGCAGGATGTGCAGGTACAGAACTGAGCTCAAGTTTATGGCTCTCGAGGCTGCACTCGTGTACACACTGCACTGACCACTTTGCGCTCTCTTTCTCTCTCATAGAAAAACGTATACCTATTGCATTCGCTACGTGCAGTTTACATTTCGAACGGGAAAGAAACTGTTATTGCCACCTGAAAGATCTCAAGAGTGTGGAATAGGAAACCGAACGGCTCATGGCCTAGCTTAAGGTGGTGCACACTAATTATTCAGCTTGAATTGTTGCTGTTTGATGTTCAAAAAGTAATCATCACCAGCTGCTGAGCGTTTGCTCATACAGTAATACTGGTATTATTATTTGATGTGCTACTGTATATCATAGCACATCATCGCTGTCTCTGAGGGTGTCTAGGGGTACTCTAGATACTCTATAATGCGATGGTTGAGCGGACGATGAGCGGACAGAAGGCAACCTCTGGGGTGCATGAAAAATGCCCAAAGGAAAATCATATATTAGGAGTAGCATGTTATGAACACTTGCGATCGATCATATGGAAGATATTTATTGCTCATTCGCGAGCATCCCGTAAAACCTTCCGGCGATTTGTCTCAGTCCTTCAAACGTCGGTTTGGTATCAGTGAGTGGAAGAGTGACACTCTTGCTGTCAGACCTTAATGTCTTCACTGATCAAGAACTTCCACTCGAGAAAATAGGTCACGATGCCATACGCCACAGTGAGATCTTCGACGTCAGCCAGTGCTTCCAGCCCCATCACATTCTGAACCAGTCCTTGCAGCATACCTTCACGTTTTGCTTTAACAATTATAATTTTCTTGGGGCCACGCTTGACCACAAACTCGAATCGACTTTTCAGGAGCGCGTTCTTCCCAACCACGTCTTCTTCGACTAATATGCAGACATCCCCGAGCAGACGACTGACGGTCTCGAGGATCGGAACGATAAAGAACAACCTCTTGGCTTCTTTACCATCGGAGATTTGTGCATAGAGTGTCCGCAAGTCGACAATACGAGCGTGGAGTAGCTCGATGTCAACGTCAGGAATATCGCTTGGTCGAACGTAGTAAGAATCGAAGTGTAATCGGCTTGATATCTTCCCAGCAAAGAGTCGAATAGGCCACAGACTTGTCGATATCGCGAGTTTTCCGCTTTTTGTTTGTTTTCTTGGCGCCTTCACTCGTCATCTTCTAGGTCGTGTCTTAATTCTCCTGACAAATTGTTGCATTGATCGCAGACCATCGTTTGAGATGTTCGGGGTGACGGTGTAGTGTAGTTAATGCAAAGAGGGTGTCAAGCCATCAATTGCGTTGGAAGTTCCACCAAGACGTGAATCGTTTTGCGCCAAGGCTGAAAGTTCGCGTCAAGGTAATCTTCGCCGAGAATCCACGATGTGCGCATCTTGTCATACGCGGTGTCGATCTTTCCTGACACGAAGCCGTCCACACTGGCGCCGTCCGTCAGCCACTTGATTTCGTCGCCTTCCACCTCCCGCGCCAAGTATAGCGTCACTGTAGCTGGATCAAAGCAAAAGCGATGATTGACGTCTTTCTTCTTCTTCACGATAGCCTCCTGCAGCGCTTCTACGTCTGTGTTGAGCTCAGTGTTGACGGAGAGCACGCTTCCTTCGCCGTACACATCATACCGCAGCTTGAACGTCTATGCGCGGAAATTCTCACAAACGCATCAATTCGTGATGCACTCCCAAATTTGCCGGCAACAGTTCAAGCTACCCTTCGGCTTCCAACCACTGCTACACCGGGAGGGCAGGAAAGGAGCCACCAGAAGACGCGACCTTCCGATCACTTGATCAAAGAATCAGAAAGATCTCAAGCCGCCTGACCCAGAGCCTGCCGAGAGCTCTGATGAAGGATGGACTAAGGAAAAGAAGCAAGAAACATGCGAGCGGGCATCATCAGAAAGAACAGGGATCTTCTAGAGATAGTCACAGCGCCCAGAGATCAGGCAATACAAGGGAAGGGACAACAAGAAATGCCTCCAACGAATGAGGCCAAAGAGATCGATACGGAAACTGAGATGAAGCGATCGGTTCCGTTGCATACCCCAGCGACCGAAATGGACCAGACATCAAGTGAAGGCACTATGGACACCGCGATAGCAACGGTAGACTCGAACATAATCATGACAGAGCCGGGAACGTGCAGTGCAGAAGCATCAATGCAACGAGCGAAGGAATACAAGGAAGAGAAGGAGGCACCAGCTTTGTCCACCAAAAAATAGCGATCGCACCCTCACGATGGTTGAAGCGACAAACAACGACATCAGCGAATCAGCACAGCCGCCAGCCGACAGGCCAGGGCGAATACTATCCAAAAAAACATCATCCATGGTGGCCGAGAAGAAGAGACACGTGCCAGTGACCAAGAGGACACAGCAGCTGATCAGATAACTGGCAAAGGAACTCAGCTAACAGTAGCTCAATTCTTTAGTCCGCGCAAAACAAAACGAATAGGAACCACTAGAGCAATCCCAGACATTGCACCCACGGTTCAACGCCAGGTAGAAGACGACACGCCTGGATACGAGAGTCAAATGGAAGAGGTGGCAAGGATCATCGGAAATCGACCAGCAACGGACACTACGGCACTGGCAGAGGAGAAAGCTATAGATACGCTGATGAGCCAGTCGGAAGGATCAGAGAACATGACCCCCTCCACGACAGAAAACGTCACCGAAAACACGAATGGGAGAATGACTCTCGCACTGGACGATTGGGTTCAGCAGCTCAAGCTCGCAGTCGTCGATATACCGGCAAACGGCTCGTGTTATTATTACGCCATACATGGGGCCAAAACAGTGCGAGTCAGGAATCTCAAGGTCACAAACTGCAAAACCAATACTCGGGAAGCCAATTACTACCGCCGGTGTGTCAACGAATGGCTAGCACACCACT
The DNA here is from genome assembly GCA_023335875.1 of Elongisporangium prolatum. Taxonomy (NCBI): domain Eukaryota; phylum Oomycota; class Peronosporomycetes; order Pythiales; family Pythiaceae; genus Elongisporangium; species Elongisporangium prolatum. The sequence goes on from JAADVW010000034.1 coordinate 89,319, forward strand.
TGGAAGCGTGGATTGGCAATGGCACAGTGATGCTAGAGGATCTCTGCCACCGATATGGACTGCCAATGCGATTTCCCGACAACGCTGTAGCAATCAATCGGATCTATTCATATCTATATGAAGCAACGCGAGTACTAAGTGACAAGAATGTTGGATATGACCATTGGAAAGGCACGGAAGAAATCCTCGCGACCACGTTCTGGATCCGGTTGTATTTGACGAATTCTCGGGTGGAAGAGTTCAGATTCAAATGCATCACGTGGACTACACCTCGATCGAAGGACAAGCCGGGCAGAATGAGGTACTCAAAACACGCCTGCTCACGACGGAGCAAGCACTCATGACATTACGGACGACAATACGACGCAGGATCGTTCCCATAACTACTGCGTCATGGAACCAAACACTTTAAGCGCTTAGGCTAGATACAGAGCACTCGGACTATACAGAGTGCTACAAAGCATGGAGAGAGGAAGATGATGATGGAAAGGATGTCCAAGATAGACAGGCAGTCAACATGGAGCTTGGTAGACCAGCGATATCAAGATATCTTCCTCATCTACAGCATATGGACTTACCAAGCAGATAGCACCTCGGATATGAGCCAACTCCCACCAGTCAAGACGATATGGCGGTCTCGGCCGATCCAGCGTCGCTAGACAGTGTTGAAGTGAAGCGAATAAAAGGATCCCAGGACCTCCATGAAAGCAGTCAGACAAGAGAAGCCGCCCCTGTACAGATGATACTTCCAGCAGAGATATTGGATTCACAGGAATCAATATTCGATACGGAAGCCACGCAGCGATTCGTCAAGTGCGAAGCAGCAAACCAGCACTCTCATGGATATACAAAAAAGTTCTCCAACTAGCGCAACATGGGAGAGCTACGGATGAAGACACTCTCGAGTGGAAAAAACAATGAAAGGCAACGAAGTAGCATTCAAGACATGGAAGAAACAATACAGCAGTAATGATCTGGCCCGACTACTAATTCAACCGGAATCTGATCTCACAGCTACAATCAAAGCCCTCCAAATCCAGCCAACGGAACTGTTTATCCTCCTAGATATTCTACCTATTCCAGAACTCATTCTGAGTGGCCTGCAGCATGAATTTTGGGGCACAACTGGCAATTACGTGGCGTCTATGGCAGTATGATACTGATTGAAAGACACATCTACCCCGGTCAAACCGATGAGATGAAATCAATGCTGGAAACTTAACTGAGAGCCATTGCCAGTTGCAATGATCCACCAACCAAATGGAACGTCGCCAATAAGGAAGATTACGTCAGGAGAGCGGAGACATACGAGACGCAAACTTTCCTGAGCGGACAGCGTTTGGGATGGGATCGACGAGTATCGCACAAACTTCTAGTTTATTTAGTAGCGATGCAACGGCTACTACTGGCCGAGTGGAAACGTTTATCTATTGCGCAACTAGCAGACACAATCATGGTTTGGCTAGCAACGAGAATCAACGAAAAGACGGCTACAGAGCTTCTACACGCCATTGAAACCAACAATTGGACGCACGTGAGAATCTTTGCTGTCACGGCCCCAACGGATCTGGTCGTTTCGAGCCCAGCGGCCAACAAGCGGTTATAATGGGCGTCTTCAAAGTGCCCAGTGAAGGAGCGGGAAAAAAAGCAAGAACAGTCAATCCTAAACCTCCTTCAAGTGGTAGATCACACCACGAACTCGCACAATACCCAAGTTGCCGTTGCAGCAGAAAACTCAAAAAAGCATCAACGACAAACTCACCGTTGACGACACCTCTTAAAAACCAACAACACCACAAGCTCAGAACCAGAAGAGGGGACGAGCTGTTCAACTTTCAGACCCAAAAATTGAACAGGGAATCCATACCAAGAAGGCTACAGCACAGCAGTGGTTTAATGCATTCAAATCAAGGACCGACCATGGAGCAGTGCACATCGTGTTCCTGCAAGAAACGCATGTCGGGCAAACTAAAATAGACATATATGAACGCAAATACGCCAGAATATGGGGATACAAGACCAGGCACGAGCAACGAGCCCTCTCCTTTTGGACACCAAGTGAAGCATCATCGGGAGGTGTCGCCATTCTCATCAATCCACACTCCAGGTGCAGGGACACGACACCTTGGCATCCAGAACTCTGGTGCAGCAATTTTTGTGCAATAAAAGCCACAATCGACAACACGAAGGTATATATGATGAATATATACGGGAATCGATCACCCGAAGAACGCAATAAGTTGTATTCTAAACTGGCAAAGATCAAAATCACTGACGTCATCGTGAATATAGGAGGAGACTTCAACGAGACAATCAATGAAGAGTATGACCGAACAAACCAACGAAGCGGGAAGCGCACAACAGCACAGTCGCTTCAGCGGCTCATCAGTGCATGGGGGATTTCTGACTGTCTCAACGACGAAATTGCCTCATGCGACACAAGGATGGACGTGCATGAATTCCACGCGCGGCAGCATACGTACCGATATACGCTGCCTTGTGGAAAACCGGCATCCAGCAGAATAGATCGCTGGTATATCTCTACGGAGGCCATTAACTGGATCCGAACCTGCACTGCAACCACTGCAGGTTCGGATCCAGTTAATGGCCGAAACATCCAAAGCCTGCGATCACAATCTGCAAGAATCACTTAAGACCAAGAGTTGCAGACTACTAGCAGCATTAAAGAGGGGAAAATCTGATCGACTGGGGTGGAAAACGCTGACTCTATGTGAACGATCGAACGAATGCAAGTATCTGATACGCCTCGATTACAAGCACCGCACCAACAGCTCGCGACATTGGAGATCCGGCGGCAGGAAGCAGCCAAACAATCGAGTTTCAGAGCGTACCAACTGGGATCCACTGATGAATCTTCGCGAGGTTCTCCAACAAATACGGTCCAAAACAACCAATGACACTGGATACTGTGCCTAAGGGAGCGGCGCAGTACCCTAGGGCAGTGGCAGTAACCATGAGCAATGACTGGAAACCAGTCATACAACAAGATCTACCAGATACGAATAACATCCGGATGTGGTTTGACCAACTGCCCAAACCAGCGAGGCCAACAAGCACTGCAGGATTGGTCGAAGCCATTAGCGCAGAAGAAATTGACACAGCCATCAAGCAGCCACACCGAGGAAAATCAACGAGTCCGGATAGGATTCCAAATGACTGGTACATCGACTTCAAGGAAGAGATAACTCCAGTCCTTCTCACAGCATACGATAACGTGCTGCAAACGGGGCGAGTACCGAAGTCATTTACCAGTGCCACTATTCACTGCATCCCCAAGTGCTCGAAACCACGCACCAGGCTCGACTACAGGCCGATAGCACTCTTAAACTCGAATTACAAGATCTTTACGAAGATCTTAGCCTCGCGGTTAGCTCCAGTATTGGGGTACGCAGTCCAAGACTCACAATCCGGGTTTGTACGCGGGAGAAACATCCATAATACCAATGATCTGGCGTTCCTTGCCAAGCATCTAGCAAAAAGCTGCCGAATATCCAGGAATGCACTTGTAGTTTGCTATTGGACTTCAGCAAGGCATACGATTCAGTAGATCGGGCCTTTTTGCTGGAAACATCAAAATGGCATGGATTTCCGTCAATTTTTATCGATATCAAGGCCCTGCACAGTGGCACTACCGCCAGATTTCGAGCAAACGGGCATTTCTCACCAGTAACAGACATCTTCAATGGGATCAGACAAGGGTGCCCGTTGGCCCCCTACTGTTCATACTTGCAGTCGATTCTCTGTTTAGACGAAGAGAATCGTTCGCCCACAATGCCTGGTATCTCGATACACACTTCCAGTGGAGTAACACGGATACCCATTGCAGGATACGCGGACAATATAGCGCTGTATCTCAATGGGCCAGATGAGGAAGCAGCATTTCTAGCGATAGTGGAGGAATTTGGCCAGTCTCCGGATTGAAACTCAACGAAAAGAAATGTGTGGTGGTATGCCTACACCTGTATTGACCCACAGCAATCATGACTCGCTGAGAATAAAGCTCAGCCCAAAACTGTAGACACCAGATACCTGGGAGTGCCTCTCAGCAGCACAACGAAGCTACAAGCTGCGTGGACCGCCGTCATCAAAGCCACCCAAGTGAGGCTGGCACTCGCAGGACAGAAAACGACAGACCCATTCCAAAGAGCAAGACTGGCTGCAGCCATTGCAATTCCCAAATTCCTGTTTGTCGCTCGTCACCTGTGGCCATCTAAAACAATGTGGATGAATTGGATGCTGCCATACATAACTTCATCCGGTCTGGATTCCTGATAATCAAGCGGGTCATTCCAGTCAGAGCAACAATACATAAGGAAATCAGCCAACTCCCTGTCTACGAAGGTGGCGTTGGGGCACCTTCCATTGAGCGAGAACTGATCGTAATGGCAGCCAACACGGTGGAAAAATGGGCTCAAAAACAATGCGGACTATCGTACGACCTTGGAGCGGCCTTCATGACATGGGCGTTCTGCGCTAAGGCGACTGGAAGCCCGACAAGGACACGTCCAGGGATCCAAGCTTCATGGATTCCACAGCCTCGGCCACAATGGTCGCCATGCCTTTGGACGACCGGAGCGAAAATGCTCGCACGAACTTACGAAAAACAAACACTGCGGACATAACCGAAGGAATACAAGCAGTCGCTCGAAGTCTAGCAGCGTCCAGGCATCAGGGCTCATGGATAGACGGATGGTAAATTCCACATATTGAAGACACGCGCATAGAATTGTCAACGCTAAGGAGACTTCAGCAAGAAACACACGGACATTGCGACATACGCTGGCTGGCTATGCTACTATTGGTAGGCCATGGAGCATTCACGCCTGCGCATGGAACAACAATACGAAGGAACAGTTACAACTACATCATCAGAGACAAGACCCACATCGGAGAGATTATGCAATGAAAACGCACCGAAACGGGAGAGATCGCATTCAATTGCCGGACCACCAACTACCCGATGACTACAAGGCGGCCATACAATTTCAAGCGCTGTGTGAGCTTGTCCTGGCTAACTATCCCAGTTTACAGATTGTCAGAGCACACCCGAGCTCATTGGGCGCATACGAGGACGGCGGGGCGTCATGGGCCTTACGAAGAGGACCGACTGGCACAAAACTCATCATGCATCAAGCAGGCACGATCAAACGTCGTTACAAACACGAAGCAGGCGGTCAAACTAGCAACTAAAAGCTCAAAGTGCACGGTTCGGTTCTGTTCACACCCAAGCTTGTCCTCAATAGTACAAGTTTGGCCAGGGCGGAAGCGAATCAAGGGTACGCAGGCGTTTTACAAACACCAACAACAGGAGCAACGGGACAGTTTGCTCCCAATCCGGACTGACACGGCAGTAGCAACCATCAACATCACTTGGAGAGCAATACACAGGATGCAAGGAACGGCCAGCTTCCAGCGCTGGTTACTGCATCGTTTAAAAATGGACCGGATCAGCGGATGGATGGCGTCGACAGGCACAAAAGGGTGCCCCTTCGATTTTGCTCATCGGCCTCAGGCGACCCAGATCATATATTTTGGAATTGCCCTCATGCACAACAAATCTGGGAGCCATTATTCGACATGTGGAAACGAATGGGCTGTGCATTTACTTACTAAAACAGACAAAGTAACAGCGATCTTCAGATTCAAGCTCAACCAGTTACCCAAGGCAGTCTTCGCTTGCCCGGATTTCCTCAGGCAACTTCAGACAGATCCAGAAACTATCATCGAGGCCCGCAAGATTACCAACAGCATCTGTATAAAACACACGCTCACAGCGTTAACAACAATATGAAAATGGAGAAACGACAAGATTCACAACAAGGCACACCACAGTGAAGAGTGGAAGATACTCAACACAAGAGCTTATTTTGACGCAATCAAAGACGGCTAGAGATGTGAACGGCAATAGCCCGGGGACTTCTATCCTGGCGGTGATGCAAAGCAGCATCATTCACCAAATACCACAGCAACACACCAGCCCGACGGGCCCTCAGCAACACATCCTCTTCTTTGACGGCGGCTCCCGTGGGAACCCTGGAGCGGGCGGAGCCGGAGCCGTCATATCCAAGCGGATAGAACAGCAGCACCGACAATCATCTGGCTGGAAGCAAGTCATTGGCCAACCAACGTACTACAAACAACATCGCTGAGTTCACAGGGCTTCCATGGGACTAGAAGCAGCCAACCACTTGAAGATCTCGGAGCTGACAGTGGTAGGAGACAGCGTTCTCATTATAGGCCAAATGAATCATTATAGACCACCCAAGAAAGACCCGCTGAGAAGCATATACCGGAAGACAGGACGCCTTGCGGATCAAATGAACATTCAGCAGTCGAAGCATCACTATCGACAATACAACAAGATGGCAGATTCATTACCAATCAAGCAATCGACGCTAAATCCAGCGCACAATCAGTCTTTCCGACCAGAAACACACAACTTCAAGCAGGGGTCGCACACCTCCCCAATGATTACGGGCAGGTCATCCACGTACAAGCTGGCAACACCTCATAAATTCCGCCGAGCGCTGCGCGCCACGGCGCGACAGCCTACAGCTGTCGGTGATCGCCCCAAGGGGGCGATCGTTATAATATGTTACTAGTCTTAGTCTCGGCTATTGGTAGATCTCAAAACATAGAACCTAATACACCTTACAAACCAAAAAAATCAATTCATGATGTAGGCGAAAAAAGTGTGGGAAATTGGGGGAAAAACTCTGAGAAGCTCGAAATATTAAATTTGAAAACCCTTCAATTAAACAGATTCTAGATCAAACCAGATTGGTCTCGTTCTTTCTGTGGAATCTTCCAGAACCTAACGTTGATGTCTTAGACCTCAACATAGGATGGGTCTGGTACATAGACAGGCACAAAACAGAAAATACAGCGTGTGAGGTTTCTAGACTATCCACCTTAAGCACTGACCAAATAAATCTCATTCCACAACTTTCTCGTTCGGGCTCAAGTCATCCTCTTCACGTTATCAGCACTGAGTCTCGCGGCCGAGCTCACGCGGACTGAAGACCCTCGACCCTTCAGCTCGCGCTCGACTGTCGGCGAAGCCATCTCCTCAAAACCGGCCTGTGTGAGACCCATCACTACCGACCGACCAGCCTTACATTTGGGGCAGTACCTCTCGAGGAAAAGACGGTAAGGGTGCTTACACTCGGCCTCCGTTTTGAGTCA